>PITA01018874.1:0-28335 GCA_004023965.1 Spilogale gracilis | reverse complement strand
AAAAAAAAAATGTAAAAAAAAAAAAAAAAAAACTTGTAAAAGGTTTGCTGTTTAAAGGGAAAACCATGGATAATTTGGAAATTCTAGATAATCATTTAAGATAGGTACTAATAGAAAGAAATTATGGGCATGAATGAGAAAGAATAACTTACAGAGAAGCATTTTAATAGCAATTATATTACATGATTACACACAGAAAATGGACTATGTCTCGTGATTCAGAAATAAACTACTGGAATGTGAGGTTCCCAGACTTCCAAAGCAGGACTTCCTATTTTACTCATTGAGTTGCACCTACTAAAAATCTAACTCATTTGTCTAAAAGAAAAACAGATTGGCTAAAACCTAAGATTAGCAGGCTTTACATTTACTAGAAAAAAATCATATTTTGAAATTCTTTAACAGAGATTTTGCCCCATTTTCAATGGCCTGCATGGTGACAGCAAGCCAAAATGTCAAATCCAGCCAATAGGTCTTAATGGATGACACTCTCCCAACTAACTTCTGCAAATAATTATTATTAAATAATTACTTCAATTATAGGTAGAGATGTATAAAACGTGAATAATAAAGTGTGAAAGTACAAAATATGAATAATAATTAAACATAATAATTCATTATATCCTTTACAGCAATTGTACAAAGTCATTGTTTATTGGGATGAGCAAAACATACTACCCTATGGAAAATATAGGAATGGCATGTGTGACTATCAAAGGTAGGAATTTTGGGAAAGATCAGCTTCCTGCATTCACTGAGTATCTGCTGTGTGCTAGGATACATCACAAACGTTCTCTCATAAAATTTCCCCCAAAATTTTAGACACAAATGATATCATTCCATTCTACAAATTAAATAAATGAGATTCTGGTCAAATACATTTTCAACACAACACTATTGCTAGTTTTGCTTAGTTTAGGTGGTTTTTATCTTAATAAGAACATAAGCTTTAGCTTAATTATTAGCATCTTACCATAACTCCATTGTATTTTCAAAAGATAACCGGAATGACTCTGATTTAATTTGGAATAAACACTATCATCCGATTAGAGCAGAGGATTGATTATTTCAGTTGCTAGATAAATCATTAAAAATTTCTCATTCTACATTGCAGTCATTTCTACAATTGGATTATTGTTTTAAGATAAAAATTTCCAGTGTAGCATAATATAGACTTTAGAATATGTTTTTCTTTGGTCTAATTTTTTCTCCTTATGTTTGACTGTTATTATAAACAGAAATTTTACTTTGAGTGTTGAATGAATAAAATAAAAATAAAATGAAAAATGTATTTTGAATATTAAGCCGTTTGTTTCACTACAGTTTAGAAACTCCGATTGTTTATTCAGTGGTAATGTACTTTAAAGCTTATAGAATGCTGTACTAAGTCTCTTTGTTTTCCAATAATTAAATGTTAGCATTTTAGCTCTGCTACAATTACATATAACCATTCACCTTTAAAATGGAAATATTTATTCATATAAGTTTCCAAAGAATGAAAACCATGTATAAAGATTGAAACTTTATATGAAAATCATTGTATAAGGATCAACTACCTTGACACTGAATTCTATTTTTCTGTGAAAATGCCTACCCCCTAGTTCTGCTACCTTAGCTCTCTGAGCAGACTTTTATTTTAATATTGACCTCATGCCATTAAAAAATCTGTTGACTTGTATTTATCTGTCTCCTGCTCTAGAATAAAAGCTCCTTCAGAGCCAAGACTGTGTTATACATCTTGATATGTAGTCAAACACCTTCTGGTCACTTGAAAAATATCTGTTACAATAAAGAAAGGAAGGAAATGAGGAAGGAAAGCAGGGAGGGAAGAACGGAAGGAGAAATGTTTTAATATTGTGAATTAGTATGCCACAGAAAAACTGTGACCTGGAAAAGTGCAGTCATGTATACTAAGCATAAGGGTACACTGAAGCAGAACTATTAGATCAAAGATATGGATTAACTGTGACTTTGGTTTCACTACTACTTTCCTTTTGCAACTTTGTCTTATTTTGCCCCAAAGCTGACTTCACCAGGCAAGACGATGTCCGGGAATTTTTACCCTTCATCACTTACTTCTTATTAAACTAATGTTCTGAGATCCACCCTCCTGGCTACTCGCCATGAAGGAGAATCCATTCCCTTTTGTCCTATTATAGAGTGTAATATTCTTTCCTGCACTCATCCCAAATTTATGGATATTAACAAAAACTTTTAACCACTCCACTGTTAAGTGATATAGGAGAATCCTAAGGGTTTAAGCATATCCTGAAGGATTGTGATAAAACATCTTCACACAGCTGCTGAATATTTGATATGCAATGACTCAAAAGCAGGCGGGGCCAGATCTTATGCATGCAATTTGTTAAACTGTCGAGCAAGCTCTCCATGAAAAGGAAGATTAGGTAAATATTATATAAATACTATATTAAAACAACATATTCTTTCTAATATTGGCTTGCATTTGTTTTTTTATAATTGAATATGTCTTATTTCTTTTTACTTAGGTAGCATTACTACTATATTGGTCAATTTCATATTGATAACATACTATATCTTCACCTTCTTAAGGGTTTCACTAAGCTAGCAATTTGCTATGATTTGAATATTATATTTTTAAACTTATAAAATGAATTTTTCATATTTTCTGTCTCTTCCATATACAGAGAAACAAAGTTGAAAGTTTGTTAAGAAAGTGGTATCCCAGGGTGAAGATACAGTTCAAATCAATAAGCCCAGCAATACTTTTACATCTTCAAATTGAGTTTCCTGCTGAGTAGTTTTTCTTCAATTTTGTGCATCAAAATCAAGTTCCTTGAAAATTTCTGCAGTTTTTTCACACTTTTTTTGATAAAAGAAGTTTCATCATATGGGGAATTGAGTCATTTGTTGATCATATTTGGAAAAAGAGCCAACCCACAACCAAAGTCCAAGAAATTTAACCATTGTAGAGATTAAGAGGAGGTTGAAAAAGTATTTAAATTCATAAACAAAGCAATTTATATCATTTTAAAAATGCCAAATACTCTGTTTATATTGTATATAATAATATTCACTAAAAATATTTTAACAAAAATCTTACATTAAGCTTATATTATGTGCAAGGCTCTGCACTAACTGCTTTATATATTTGGCAAGGTATTGTGTGTGCACTGTGTGTGTGTGCACAGATGTTCATGTGTGACAAATGGTACTAACTGGGGTTCCTGGGCAGCTCATCAGTTAAGCACCTGCCTTCAGCTCAGCTTATGATCCTGGGGTCCTGGGACCAAGTCCTGCATCTTGTTAGGCTCTCTGCTCAGTGGGGAGTCTGCTTCTTCCTTTCCCTCTGTCTCTACCCCCTGCTCATGCTTTCTTCTCACTCTCTTGTGCTCTCTTTCTTTCAATAAATAAAATCTTTAAAAAATATATAGGAACCAAAACACAAAGTGAACAAGTAAAAAGGATACATATTCAAGTTATCGACAAAAGATAGAATCCAAGAAGCCCATTGTAAAGGATCTACACCCGCTGAGAACACAGAGATGGGAGTAATAGGTGTCAAAAACAAAGGGTTTCGTAATGCCAGTGAAGAATCCCCATACTGATCCTTTTGTTGACTCATTATAGTTTGTGAAAAACAGGAGCACCTGGTTGGTGCAGTCGGTTAAGTGCCTAACTCTTGGTTTGGGCTCAGGTCAAGATCTCAGAACCCTGGGGGGTGTTCTTTGAAGGAGCTCAGTGTTCTGAGATCATGCCCACACACAGGTTTGCCCTGGGCGTGGAGCCTGCTTGATATTCTCCCTCTCCCTCTTCCTCTGCTCTCCTCTGCTCACACATTCTCTATCTCAAGTAAATAAATCTTTTAAAAGTGTTTTACAATGGTATTTCCTATTTAATTTTTTTGTATATAGGTCTGATTCCTTCACTCTACTGAGCTTTATGAGAATAGGAATTGTGCCTACATTAGTTTTCTAGGGCTGCTGCAACAAAATAATATAAACTTAAAACTTAAAGCAACAGAAAATTATTCTGGAATAAGTCTTGAGGACAAAGTATAAAATCAAGGTGTCAGCAGGGCCCTACTCCTACTAAAGGTTCTAGGGGAGACTTCTGCTTGGCTTCCAGCACTGCTTACTGCAGATCATCCTTGGGTTATGGCTGCATAGCACCAATTTCTGCCTCCTTCTGAATATTGTCTCCTCCTCTATTTATCTTTTCCTCTCCTTTCTGTATCAAATCTATGCCTTTCTCTCATAGTCACTTTCATTGGATTTAGACCCTACCTCAAAAATCTAAGATGGTATCATTTGGAGACTATTAATTTAATTGCATCTGTGAAAATCCTTTATCAAAAAAATGGATACATGCATAGATTCTGGGAATGAGAACATGGGCATTTCTTTCTGAGGTGCCACCATTCAACCTACCACACATGGGTAGAGTAGACCAGGAATTTTGCCTTATTCAGCTAGATATTATAAGCACAAATGAAAGGGGTTAGCTCATAATCAACTCAAATTTTGATTGAAATTATAACAAATTACAAATTTGTTACAATTTTTTATAAGTGACCAACTTAATCAAGTTGGTGTCATATTATCCTCTTGGTATAGCTCAAAATTCAGTGTTTCTAAACTAACGTGAAGGAATCATGATGAACTAACATGCACTTTGTTATTATGATAAAATGTATTAAAATAACTACACAAGATGTAGGAAACCTGGATCTGTGGAATTGTTCTTCACTTAATGAACACACTGAAGTCATTTGGTTTGCAGAAAGAACAAGAAAATATTAAATTATAATGTTAGTAATAATAACTATTATTATTATCATCATCAGTAGTAGTAGTAGTAGTAGTAGTAGTAGTAGTACTAGTAGTAATAGTAGTTCTTTAATGTGTAGACAGGAAGGACCTTGCAAGCATAGAACCAAAACACCAACACAATAGTGGAGACATGCCTCATCACATTTTTCTTGGCCTCCCTTGAAATGAAGTGGAAGATCAAGTGACCTATATCTGGCCAATGGGATGTGAAACATAAACCACTTCCAAACATAACCTTGAAAAACCATCTTGGAATACCCCAACTTTCACTTCCCCTTCCCCACCAACCTCACAATTATGAGTTACATATTGTATCACTACATTATGAAAATAATGTGGGCTTTAGAGATATCGTTTTAAGATTTGTAGAAGGGCCAATGGATGCTTCCTTGTGTTCATCCTATTGTGACATGAAAGAAAGATAAAGTTTTCCAGTTTTAAGATCATGACATATTGAGATTTCTTTATTACTAAGTATAGCCCCACTTGTCCTGATTAAAGGAAATACTTCAACAGAAAAATAATTTCAAGAATATGGAGGTGATTCATGACAGACCAGGTAAAGATAGATATTTGAGCTTAATAATCAACATTTAAATTGTTTTAATTACAACTTTAAAAAGTACATAGTTCACTTCTAATATTGGCACAGTAAATAGATTAATTAATTAGTTAAAACACAGTAATGTTTTCTTCTGTTTAGAAGATGAATGAGCAAAGATATTTCTTTCTAAAAGATAGTTAACTATAGATATAAACATAATATAGGGGTGTTTTGAATGAAAATATCATATCCAGAAACTTATCAGAAAAATGATTAGATATGTACCAAAATTTTATGTATAACGAGAATACTGAATGCTGCATTGTTTGCAATCATTAAAAAATTTAAAAAACATAATGACCATTCATGAAAAATAAACTATGTGCATATACAATGTGATATACTACATAGCTTGACCTAAAAGTGTGGGTTTTTATATTGGGAAACCTGGGTGGTTCAGTCCACTAAGTGGTCAACTCTTGATAACTGCTCAGGTCATGATCTCAGGATTGTGAGACAGAGCCTCATGCCAGGCTCCGAACTGGACATGGAGCCTACTTGAGATTCCCTCCCTCTCTCTGACCTTGCTCCCCCTCCCTCTTTAAAGAAAAAAAAGGTGGATTATTATATTTTTTAACAGAACAGTAGTAGACTATGAATCAGCATATTTGTATTTTATTAAGAAATAAATCAGCAAGATTATACATAAACTATTAACAAAATGACACTGAATTAGTTTCTAAAAGATGTTTTCACTTCTTTCTACTTCTTTTCATTGCTTGTCAATCATATTATTTTTATAACTAGGAAAAGTTCTAAAAAAAATTTTTATGAAAAGTAAACATGTCTAATGGTTTAGAAAAAATTTTTGGACCACAAAGTGTTAATATTAGATTACTGTTTCACCTAGATATTGTTAACTTCTAGAGTGAAGTCACTCATTGAAAGACAAAGATTTATTTGACTCCCTTAGCCAAGGGCATTTTGGTTAAAAACAGTAAACATACTTTTTCTTAGGTTAGTAGTTCACATAGACTACACATTTTTTGCAAGAATGTTAAATTATTTTGATAAGTTCACAAACATTCTTCTAAAATGAGCATTTCACACAGGTCTCACAGTAATTAAGACCACATGTAACTTGTTTTGTTCTTCCAATTTTACCAAAATCTTTCATTTTCCTATGGAAAGTTTTACCTGAATTGATCTTAACTATTCATGGCTGGCTCCTTTTTTGTTTCCTGAAGAGTTCAGTTTAAATCTCTTTTCCTTAAAGCAAACTTCTGTGAACACTTATCCAAAGTAGTTCTGGCCAATATTAATTTTTATTATTCCTGGGTAGAAAACTTTTTCATTTGTATTTTTAATTGCTTACATGATTCACTTTCCTCACCCACTAGAATGTAAAAACCATAAGGGCTAGATGTAGTTCACCTTTGTATTTCCAACTCCTAGCAGAGTTTAACACACACTATTTGCATAATAATTGAGGGAAAGCTACACTGAAGTAGAACACATCTCTCAAACACTAGATGATTATAACAATTCAGATAACTTTTCATTTGTTCTACTATTTATAAAAGCTTTCTCCAAGGGCACGTGGGTGTCTCAGTCATTAAGCTTCTGCCTTCAGCTCTGGTCATGATATGATCACAGAGTCCCAAAATCGAGCCCTACCTCAGGCTCCCTGCTTGGTGGGAAGGCTGCTTCTCCCTCTCTCACTCCTCCTGCTTGTGTTCCCTCTCTAGCTGTGTTTCTCTATGTCAAATAAATAAAATCTTAAAAAAAAAAAGCTTTTTCCAAAAACCCTCTGCAGCAATTACTAAGGGCGGATAATATTTTTTAGTTTGAGGCAAGTTATTATAGCTAATCATTAGCTAATCCTTATTATAAATGTTTTATTTATTTATTTATATTTGAGAGAGAGTGTGTGCCCAAGCCAAGGGGGAGGGCAGAGGGAGAAAGAGAGAGAGAATCTCAAGCAGCCTCCATGCTGAGCATGGAGCCCAATTCAGGGTTCATCTGACTACCCAGAGATCATGACCTGAGCCAAAACCAAAAGGCTGATGCTAAACTGACAGGTGTCCCATCTAATCCTTGCTGTTATGGATTATCTCCAGATCTCCTTACTGCATTTCTAGGAAATTGGACAGTTATAACCTACCTTTACACTAATTGGCTGGATTACCTTTCCTGTTCCCCTGATTTAAGCCAAACTGTATTTCAGATGCAAAAGGAGACATATGAGAAAATATATCTGCCTTCATCTGAATTTTTATTAAAAAATAAATGTCTATGAATACTATTTTGCTCTTATACCAAAAACAAATTAGTTTTACTGTAGCGATCTTGAGGTTTTTCCTCATAGACTTTTCATTTCTGATATAATTAGTATCATATCAACATGGAGATATTAATATTTTATATGAAATAATTATATGAATCTAGGTTTATACAAAAGAATTTGTTCTGACTCTTGTTATTGGAATAATATAATGAAGATAATAATATAATGAAGAATAATAATATAAAGAATGAAGTAGTTATAGAAAAAAGTGTTTCATTATAAATTGTAAAGATTAACATACTTTTAAAAATCCATTTATTAAACCACCAGATGTCTTCACAGTTTAAGAAAAAAATGATTTGAATACCAGCTTGTAGTGGTAATAAAAAATACTACAGGGAAGAATTGTAGATTAACAACATTGAATTTTAAAATGAAAATGGGCTGCAAAGAGCTGAATCTTTAATCAAAATATGCTTCTTGCAAAGATTTGCTCTTATTAACACCAATGGGGAAATAAACATTACTTCATGCCAGAAAAGTGAGTTATTATAATCGCAATTCAAGGGAAATGAAAATCAGGCAATATCAGTTACACAAGCATAGGACAAATTACTCAGGTAAATTCCAAGACTATCTGGAGACATAGAAGCATTTGGCTCCTTAAAAATAATGTAATGCAAACATTAAATGTTAGGACCTACCGTGTATTCAGTCATTTTTTAAGCAACCCAGACCATTATGGACAAGTGTTATCATCTGCGAATTAGTCCTAATAGATATGTTCCCTACAGATTACTATGTAAGATAAAGTCTTTTGCTCTTTTGTCCTTTGATAAATGAACTTTAAAAAATCCATCTTAGCCTCTTTTTTTTACATGCCCTTAGATTAATGGTTATTATTGATTTTTTCCAGTGCTTCAGTGTGTTTCCTTTTTTCACTATAAAATAAAATGTCACATAAAATTATAAAACTGTTACCGATCATTTAGGTTGATAATTCTTCAATACTTTACATTTATCATTAATTCTCAACATAAGGGGTTCTGGTATTTTTTTAAAAGCTACTCAAGACAAATTCTCTCTATATATACATATACATATACATATACATATACATATACATATACATAGATAGATATAGATATGGAAAGCAGGATACAAAAACTTGGATGCAGTATATTTTCTAATTCTCTTAAAAATAAATACAGGTGGGGCGCCTGGGTGGCTCAGTTAGTTAAGCAACTGCCTTCGGCTCAGGTCATGATCCCGGAAACCAGGGATTGAGCCCTGCATCGGGCTCTCTGCTCAGGGGGAGGCCTGCTTCTCCCTCTCTCACTCCCATCTCTCGCTTGTGTACCCTCTCTCGCTGTGTCTCTCTCTGTCAAATAAATAAATAAAATCTTAAAAATAAATAAATAAATACAGGCATGGAGCACCTATGTGGCTCAGTCGTTAGGCGTCTGCCTTCAGCTCAGGTCATTATCCCCAAGTCCCGGGATCGAGCCCCACATCAGGCTCCCTGCTCTGCGGGATGCCTGCTTCTCCCTCTCTCTTTCCCCTTGCTTGTGTTCCCTCTCTAGGTGTGTTTCTCTCTGTCAAATAACTAAATAAAATATAAATAAATAAACATAAATAAATAAATAAATAAATAAATAAATAAATAAATAAATAAAATACAATCAGTATTCATCAGGCTCTGACCCTGTGGTCACAGAAAAAAGTTTCAATATTCACCAAGATAGAAACATTTATAGAAAATATGTAATACTCAAAATAAAATACACAACAAATTTATTTCTATTTAATTTAATCTATATACTTAATATCTGTGTAGTCTTCTTATTTTGTAATACCTACAGTCATTCTTAATTACTTTCATTCTGGGCGCCTTTAGCTCAGTGGGCTAAAGCCTCTGCCTTCGGCTCAGGCCATGATCTCAGGCTTCTGGGATCGGGTGCCGCTTCAGACTCTCTGCTTAGCAGGGAGCCTCTTCCTCCTCTCTCTCTGCCTGCATCTCTGCCTACTTGTCATCTCTCTGTCAGATAAATAAATAAAATCTTAAAAAAAATAATAATAATGATTACTTTCATTCTTCCTATACACACAGTATCCACCATCAATTTTGGTTGGTTTTATCTACCTGACCACTTCTCACTGTTTATACTTCTTCTCACCACTCCAGATCAACATTATTTTTCATTTGCGTAACCAAAATCTCCTCTTAATTGGTCTGTCCACTTTCATACTTATCACATTATAGTCACTTTCCACACAGTAGGCAGCATGATCTTTAAAAGTAAACCTTTTACATAAGATTATTCACACCCATGATTAAAATACTTCACTAACTTGTTTTAAGGTTATAATAAATTTATTTCTTATAAGTTTTTTTTTAAGATTTTATTTATTTATTTGACAGAGAGAGAGATCACAAGTATAGTACACAGAGAGGCAGGTAGAGAGAGAGGAGGAAGCAGGCTCCCTGGTGAGCAGAGAGCCCGATGCGATGCGGGACTCAGTCCCAGGACCCTGAGATCATGACCTGAGCCGAAAGCAGAGGCTTTAACCTACTGAGCCACCCAGGCACCCAATAAAATTTTTTAAAATATTACCCTACAGGCGTTGACATCACCTAGTGTCTACTTCCCTCTCTAGCTTCATTTCTTATTATTTTCTTCTTTGCAATCTAGATACTTTAGCCATGTGTGTCTTCTTTATACTTGAAGAATACCACTGCCTTTGTACCATCTTCCCTTCACTGCAGATGTTGTTCTCAGGTGCTTTGCATAGTTACCTTATTATTCATATTTGATCTTAAAGGTCACCTCTTCACAAAAGCTTTTCTTGACTATTGTAACTAAAATAACTCTAACAGCACCCACCATATATACCCATTTTGCAAAGTCACTATTGCAGTCTAAAGTGATGATATATTTTGTTTTCATTTTTACTACATCTTCCCTCATCCAAGAGGACAGGAGTCGTGGATAGTTTCCCATTGTATTTCTAAAGCATAAAACATAGCCTATTGTGTTGTAAGCAATTAATAGTTGCCTATAGAATGAGTGCATTTGCTAATGAAAGTATCTTATATGCTAATAAATTCTCTATGATTAGTAACCACATAACTTGAAACAAATGTTGTTATGGAAATTTACTCATATGTATAAGCAGAATTTGTGTCAATCTAGGCATATCTAGATACAAATTCATTTAGTTTTCAGGAATCAGACTAAATATATGATCAATTTTTGTTGAATTGCCCTGGACCTTAATGTTAGCACATGCTATTTTTGTATTGTAATTTATTGTTTCCTTATCCCACTTTAAGTCTTCTCCACCAGTCAAAACAATGTCAAATTCAGTGCTGGCATGTTACTAATAACTAGAGCTCCTACTTGCATGTCCTTTTTAATTTTAATAAACAGTAATCAGGAGGGGACAATTGATTAAAATAGGCCATATCTTAAAGGCTGATAGGAAAAGGTATTAATATTTCATTGAGACACACTCATTTCCTGGCTGGAAGATTAAAGGAGCAGTGGCTTATATTCTATGCTGATGTGCATTTCTGGGCAACAATAAAGAAACTTATTAAAGTGAATGCAAAGCGTAGGTTGATCCCCGTGATGACTTATCATCATAATAACAAAACAATAAAAGTTCCATACTGATACTCTGAGAAAAACCCAACATCATCATTTGCATCTTCAGTGTCTATACATATGAATGAACATTAATATCTGACCTTGAGCTACTGAATTTGCCATTTTAATTCCTTCCTTTGCAAAGTCCACTGTTAGGCATTAGAAATGACAATGAGTTTAATCAGCCAGACTCAGAAAAATCTACAGTCCACATAAAAATGGGGAAAAGAAAAAGGAAAGAAATAAATAGGTAAAGAAGACAAAGAAAGCACAAAATAAAAGGAGAAATAGAAATACAAAGCAAAAAGGAAGGTGATGATGAATCAGGATGTGTCTTATGATCACTAAAACTAGATAATTATATACATAATCACCTTCTCTTAAATTTTGAAAGTAGAATCTGAAGAAAATTGGACTCAGTATTATTCGGCATTATTTGTTTAACAAAAATTTCCCAAACACAATTATAGTCATTGTTCTAGATTCTAGGGACACCGTGGTGAACAGAATGACAGAGTCTCTGTTCTGACAGTTAATATTCTAGTTGAAGGAGAGAGATAAAAAATAAATAAATAAAAAAAAAAAGCAAAGCACAATAATTTCAGGTAATGATAAGTCCTCAGGAAAAAAATTATCCTTCCTTCCTCCTTCCCTTCCTCCTTCCCTTCCTCCCTCCCTTCCTTCCTTTTTTCCTTCCTTTTCTCCTTCCTTCCTTTTTTCCTTCCTTCCTTCCTCCCTCCTTCCCTCACACCCTCCTTTCCCCTTTCTTTCTTTCTTTCTTTCTTTCTTTCTTTCATTCTTTCTTCCTTTCTTTCTTTCAATAGAATGATATAATAGAGTCTTGGATGAATAATTAAAGACTGGACAGTCAGAAAAATTATCTAAAGAGGTGACATTTCAACAAATACTTGAATTATAAGAAATTGTCAACCAAGAAAGATTAGAAAAAAAGAATTAAGAAAAATTGATACATGTTTTATTTTCATGGAATACTATACAAGTAGATTTTAAAACTAATCAAATAATTGCATTTCTTCTGTCATGGGTGCTCATAATCTAGTACAAACAATATCAGTGTAGCTAAATAAAAAAATGAATCAATATATTTGGTACTGAAATCAACACAAGTTGGAATACTTGATGATAATATAGATGTCTATATTAGTGTCGGCAGTATTGATTTTTGTCAGTCAACAACTCTTTCAGTGACTAATGGTTTAAGAAAAAAACAATAGTAATAATAATTATATATACAAACAACATGATCATTAGCAGCAATATGACAGACATTTTTAACCATCTATGGAACATCTCAGAAAACTGACCATAAATTGAGACCTTTAAATATGTCTTGTATTTAATAACTACAACTCAATTAATATACTACTTATACCACTGACTATGTGCATGAGGTTTTTAAAAGATATTTCAGGGTGCCTGGGTGGCTTAGTGGGTTAAAGCCTCTGCCTTCAGCTCAGGTCATGATCTCAGGGTCCTGGAATCGAGGCCCACGTGGGGCTTTCTGCTCAGCAGGGAGCCTGCTTCCTCCTCTCTCTGCTTGCCTCTCTGCCTACTTGCTATCTCTCTCTCTGTCAAATAAATAAATAAAATCTTTAAAAAAATACTTCATATATAGAAAGGAAATGAACTTTAGAAATAAAAATTAATGAATTTGTATCTGAGGTACCTCAATTCTCTATCACCTGGGCAAACTTGCATAATTTAGTTTTCTTCTCTGGGACTCAGTATGGTAAACTTCAGAAGAAGAGGAATATTTAGCATCTAGGGTTTTTATTAGATTAAATGATACTATATATTTAAAATACTTAGCATATAAGTGTTCAAAAACTATACAATAGCTTTATGCAGTGACATTTAGTATGCTAGTATTTATAAGAAACCTAAAGACTACTTCAAAAATTTAATCATTGAATTTACCTCAGAAGGAGATAAAAATCCATGATTATCAGAAGGAATCACTAATTGAAAATTAAGGTGCAAATGGGCACCTGGGTGGTTCAGTTAAGCCTCTCACTCCTGATTTCAGCTCGGGTCATGATGTCAGAATTGTAGAATCAGTTGTATATATATTTACACACACACACACACACACACACACTGCAAGTTTACTAGATTAATTAGTCTGGTAGTCTTTGACTACCTTTGTTTTAGAAGTAGTAAGTATGGTAATCTTAAATTAGAATATTTCTATATATGTAAAAAAATAAAATTTACATATGTGTAATACAGCACTAAATAGTTTCCTATTCATTAAGATTCTCAGTTTAAACCAAGCCAGTAGATTAGATAAATTGGGATATGGGCAATCTCGTTGGTTTGGAAACAAATACCCTGGTTCATATTCTGGCATCACCATTTCCTAGTTGTGTAATCTTGGGGAAGGAATTCTACTTCTCTAACCCTGTTTCCTGAAATAGAAATAAAAAGCATAGATAGATAGATGATAGAAAAGAGATAGAAAAAGATGATAGATAGATAGATGATAGATAGATGGTAGATAGATAGATAGATAGAAAACAAGTTTATTTTGAAAAAAAGATGAGACAATGTTATAAAATAGTTTAGTGTTTGGAATATTATAAAATTGTAAATGGCAATAGTTGTTATTTCTTGCCATTATCACTATTGCTAATATAAGTACCAGTTTAGCAAATCTTTCCTTCTTTCAATATCTGGCAGAAGCTATATTGATTGAAAGTTCACTTGGCATTTTGTATAAAGGTGTATAGAGTAAGTATACATAATTTATTTTGAACTAAATTCTAAACTGTGATGTATATTAAGGATGGAGTGATTTTTTTGATATTTAGTATATTGTAGGCAAGATGTTAAAAAAGGGATTGCTTCCACTGTGGAGGGCATTATAATACAAGAAAAAGAGTTCTTTAATAAATTGTTGCTCATTTGAGTTATAACAGTTATAAAAGGGACTATTACAGGTAGAAAAAAAAATGTGACCTCCATTTCCAGAATGTTAACGTACTTTGGCCTCCTCAGAATCATAGGCTCTAACCCTGAAAGTTGGAAATATATTTAATAATCATCTTGATTTTTAGATAAGCCACTGTGGGGCAAAAGTTTAAATGTGTCACACAGCTGGCTTAATGATAGAGTCAAAAATAAAGTAGAGGTTTCTTTCCCTCATTGCTTATGTTTTTTCCATAATCTTCCATTATCTCTCCAAGTGTTGGCATCAGAAGAACCCATATGTGCCCTTCCAAACTTTGCTATTACTCTAAACCGCTCCCTACTTTCTATTATTTCTGATATTTTATCATTAACTTTCATAGTCCATTTATGACCAATATATTCAAAAGGTACTTTGGGGGAGAAAATGTAGTCTTGAATACACAAATCTAATTTTTCTTTACTAATTCTCTCCGTGGGATACTAAGACCATCACACCGGACATTTCGGAGGAGTCTGTATCTTAAATCAAACAGCTGTTCCGCTTCTGAGAAATATTGGTAGATTTTCAGAATCAGATATGCCTCTTAACTCTGCCAAGGAAGACGGAGATGTAGACACACGCAGCAATCACAATTTCCTGTTTTCCAGATTTCCAATATTCTCAATTCCCCTCTGGCTTCCTATATCCTTCCAGTGGCAATTCCTGCACTGACAATCATGCCTAGGGAAGGTAGGTGAGAACTGCTGATACTTTTCAAACGGCAAACCAATTATGCGCTCTATGGTCTAAATCCATGGAGTTGTACTGCTTAATACTACTGTTCACTTCAAGGTATTTCTTCGAAAATCTCCTAGGAATTTCTTGGCAGCCTTTGATTACAATGTTATCTATCCAGGAATATAATCAAATTTCCTAGAGTTTTACTCAGAGAATATGCATTTAGGTTAGTATTGAGTAATGAAAACTCATAGATGTCTCTAGACAACTAAGGACTTTCCCTTGTCAGTTGTAAAGAGATATTGTTCTGTGGTTGGAAAGCCGGTAAGAGCCATTAAGCTAATGACTGTAGTCACAGTTTGGATTAAAAAAAAAAAAAAGAAAAAAGAAAAAAAAAATCCTTGCAGGGAAAATGCTTTCCAATGAAAACAAAATACACCAACTACAAAAAAACATTGATAATGCATTTTCAAGACATTCAGAGAAGAAATCCAAAGTGTTTAAAAATGAAACATTTATCCAGTTTGGGAAAAGATTGTTTTAACTACCAAATTTAAGTCTGTAGAAAGTGACATTTAATGTAACCAGATCTTTAATCTAGTGATGGAGACCACTTCTGGGAAAAGATATTTATTTTAAAAATGTCAGATATACAAAAGGAAAAGTGGAAGGTCTACAATATTTTAAATTCAGTATTTTATCATATATTGGGCATTTTCAATGAATAATGCATCAACTAGAACAAACTTCATTCCAATATCTGAGCAACTCTATTGAAAGAATCAAGAAAATAAACATATACTGAAGTTCATGGCAAGGTAAAAAGATATTAAAAATGTGTGCTTTGAAAAAAAATGTGTGCTTTGTTTTTAAGCCATGTATATATGACTTTCAGGAGTTATAAAAAGAATAAATCTTGAAGCAAGAAAGGAATTACATATTCATTTATTCATTTACACAAAACTATGGCTATGCATTTTTATGTAAAAGAATATAATAAATTAAAAGTGTATCTCTTATGCATAACATGATCACCTGGATAAAAGATTTTATTAAAACAAAGTTTGTTTAGTACTTATATGTGCCTTATCTCATTTAATTCTTAAGAGTATGGGGAATGTACTATTACCAACTGTATTTTAGAAAGCATCAAAAGTCTAAAATATATGACTTACTAGATGCCATAAATTCCCTAAATAGTTTTTCAAAATTAATATCTATAAAAACTCAAAATGACCTTCTGATGTAACTATAAGTATTTTTCCTACTTTGCAGATGAGAAAAATAATATTTAGAAAATTTTAGTAACTTGTTAACCTTCACATAGTGGTGGAGCTTAAAACCTATGCTCCTTTTTTTTTTTTTTCCTAAGATTTTACTTATTTATTTGAGAGAGAATAAGAGAAAGCAAGCATGAGAGGGGGAAGGTCAGAGGTAGAAGCAGACCTGCTGAGCAGGGAGCCCTAAGCAGGACTTCATCCTGGGACTACACCTTCACATAGTGGTAGAGCTTGAAACCTATGTTTTTAAGAATTTTAATGTGTTTCCTCTCACAGTTTACTTTTTATTGAAGTAAGTACAATATAGGAGGTTACCCTAATGGTTAAGAAATAGATCCAAAATTTAAAAAGCCATATTCTGACACCTGGACAATATTGCCTCTGGATTTAAAATATCTTTTCTTTTCTATCCACATTAACTGTACTTGATGTCTTCTTTTTCTATGGTTAGCTCCCAAATTTATATTTGTAGCTCAGGCCCAGAAATGTGCTTTGGAAGTGTAATGCAGACGCCATGTAATATTACGAAAGAATGGGAAGGACCAAAAGTCATCGAACATGTACTAAGATTTCAGTGCCCTCTGTGAGGAGAGAGGTGGTTGCTGTTTCAATCTAGGATTTGTGTAACAGGGGCTGAAAGTCATTATTGCCACAGACTTACTCTCCAATAGTGCCACTGCCCACCCTGACCACCGTCCATCTGTTACTTCTCGCTGCCCTCCCTCGATAGCAGCTCTGCCCCGTCTTTTTCTCTCCTACTACCAGAAAGGCAGCTGGGATAGTGACGGTGGGTTTCATTAAAAAAAAAAAAAAAAGTTCTTTTTCTAAATAAAAACCAGAGAAATCTCTGGAGTGAGAGGAAATTGCACAACAGGAGGCTGTCAACAAGTATGTGATAGAAAGCCCATCCCTAGGATCAAAATTTTCCATTGGCTTTCTGCTTTCCTGTGACAGATGAAGACAAAGACTTGCCTGATACAATAAATTTTGAAAGACTGGAGTTTCTAAATATGCTGCTGAGGTAAGTCGAGTACAGTCAGTAATTCATCGATTCTCTCCTGTGTTGTCTAGATACCCAGTTCAGTTTCCCTCTGAACAGACTTAATCTCAGATCTTTTAAGAGCTGCCTCATCCCAGCACAAATAATCAGAGGAGCAGCGGGTAAAGAGTCTATCCAGCAGGCGGTCACAGTTCTCTTTCCTGTTTTCCAACCACACACCTCATTCACAATACCACCTGGATATGGATGGGGCCCTGGAACAGGGAGGAGAAAGCAAAGAAGCAATTACAAAAAGGAATAAAGCTGAAGACAGTGTGAGTCTCTGTTAGAGGGGATATGTGTTTAAGTGTGACTGTGTTTAAAATGGCTTGTAGTAGTAGGACAAAGAAAGGAGAAGTTTAAGGGCAAAAGGTCGCAATGCCCAGTTATCTAAAAAAGCATCCACAAGTGCAGTGACAATTAGTGACTAAAGCTTTCTCTTTTTTAAGGTGTTCAGTGGAAATCAAATGGCAAATGGATCATAATGCTCTTGGAACTCTGGATGGAGAAATTAAAGGAATCTGGTGCTCTGCTCATCCTCAGAAAGTGGCAACTACAACAGGGGGAAAAAACAAAATGCCATCACCAGATTTACTAAACCCACTGAAAACCAAAACACAAAAAAACTGAGTCTCATTTATAAACTCTTACCTACCTATCACCAGAACAGAGTAGTTCAACATTTTATGATATTTCCTGTCTTCAATACTCTTAACTGCTACTGTTAACATGCTAATTAGAGATACAGAGTACAATTATCTTGATTTTCACATCTGTCTTCAGCCTGGATATCATAAAGGACCTGAGAATCTATGGGATTCATACACCTGGAAGGACACATACAAATAGGGTTAAAAAATGAATACATATAGGGCGCCTGGGTGGCTCAGTTGGTTAAGCGACTGCCTTCAGCTCAGGTCATGATCCCAGAGACCCCGGATCGAGTCCCACGTCAGGCTCCCTGCTTGGCAGGAAGCCTGCTTCTCCCTCTCTCACTCCCCCTGCTTGTGTTCCCTCTCTGGCTGTGTTTCTCTCTGTCAAATAAATAAAATCTTTAAAAAAAAATGAATACATATGATGGGAAGCAGGGTCCCAAACTCAGTGGGGAGAAAGAGGAGTAGGCAAGGTGCATAAAGTGGTCCTAGACAGTGGCCCTCCACATTCATCCACCCAACTTCTGTCCTTTTCTCTCAGTCTTACCACATCACTTCTTATAATAACTTTTTAATTTCTATTTTTACTTTCTCTTTCTGATTTTTTTCCAAGTAAAATCCCATTCTACTTTATATTTATATTGTTCTGTGCCAAGATGGAAAGATACCAAAGTGGAAATATTCTAACAGCCATCCTGAGGTTTACATATAATAATTACTTACTAATAATAATTATAAAATTATTAGTGATAATAAGATAACTAATTAGTTTCTACTGAAGATTCATTATGTACCAGATACTGGGTTAATTAGTTTATATACATTATCATATTTAAGGTTTAAATATGTTAAAATATATATCAAGGAAAAACTATGATTATCTCTATTATACAAACTGGGACACTGACATTTAAGGGTGAATAGTGGTAAAACTGACATTCAAACCCAGGCAGTCAGACTTTCATGTTTAAATCATTTTGCTACTCTCATCAATTGAATATAAATCCTTAATATTATTGCATTAAAATTAAACCACTGGAGTTCTGAGAACAGCATATGAATAAAAAGGTGTAGTAATCCTGTTTTTTTTTTTTGTTTAATTTTCTATATTTTATCACTCCTTGACATCTTAGGCACTGCACATCTAGGGCAGGACTTAACCTCCCAGAGTTAGTGAATTCATAGACTTCACAAACTACTTCCCTGTGAATCAGTGTTTGATATTCAAACTGGCTAGTCCTGGGTCCATACTCAAACCTACCTCTTTTTATCAGGGTTCTGTGGTGCAGAATACTATTCCCCTGGCCCAAATCACTCCACAATTAGATACTGGACAAACAGGGACAATCCAAAAGCCAGAGTTTGCTGAAATTCTTGAAACTGTTTCTAAACCTTCTCTGCTTGCTTACTCTCATCCATTCTTTCTAGAGAAAACCACAAAAAAACTCCTGTCCATACTTTACCTTGCTTTCTTTTGCCTCCTGACCCACCTTGGTGCTTGACCATGTGGCCCTGTGTTGTGGGACATACCCCCTTCTCTTGGGAACTATAAGCAACAAACTCTTTTAAAACATAGTTGTCTCCCAATTTGTTGGCCTCACCATACCTGAATAAAAACAGATTCCTAGACATATCTCAAAACATACATAGATAACCTGAAGACGCATTTTACCCTTTTTTGTGTTAATTTGCCTATATCTATCCACACACTGTCCCCTATTCTTGCCTTAAAATATTTTTCTCATCATAAATGGTGGCAGGGTGCCTGGGTGGCTCAGTCTTTGAGCGTCTGCCTTTGGCTCAGGTCATAATCCCAGGGTCCTGGGATTGAGCCCCGCATGGGACTCCCTGCTTCTCCCTCTCCCATCCCCCCTGCTTGTGTTCCCTCTCTCACTGTGTCTCTATCAAATAAATAAATAAAATATTTGAAAAAATGGTGGTTAATGGCAATAATCACATCCATATTTTCATCTAGTATTATAGTATTTTATATTGCCTCATTTTTTTCCTAACAACAATTCTATGACTTAGGTAATCTTGTCATAATTATAGTGATAAGGAAACTAATTACAGTACCACATATTAATGATATTTTAAGAAACAGTGTCATTACTTTGAGATCTTTAAACCTGAAGCTACTCTCTTGCTTGCTGTCATTGATAAAATAAGTCACCAAGTTGGGGAGGCTCGCACTATGTGGCGTCCACACTGGAGTGTGTCCTCCAGCCAATAGCCTACTGGAAACTGACACCTTCATTCCAATAGCCCTTGAGATTTTCATTGCCATGAAAGATTGACAGATATTCTTCCTCAGTCTTGCCTTTGGGTGAGACTCAATCTTGGGCATCTCTTGATTTCATCTTTCTGAAAGATCGTGAAGATGTAGACACAGCCAAGTCATGCCTGGACCCTAAATATAGAAACTATTAGATAAACATGTGTTGTTTGAAGCTGCTAAGTTTGTGGCAATTTATTATTCAATAACATATCACAAATACAAGGGCTAACCCAGGAAAGCTCATCCTTTTCTCCGTAGTCCCATATACCATAGTATTGATGTAAAGAATTGAATTATATAGACCTGAGTTGACAAGCATTAGCATTGCCCAAGAAAGTTACTGCAATGGAGAGACAAACCAGTAGTCGAGAGGGTTCATGCCATAGCTAAAAGAGACAATGCAAAAACTGTTGGGTATGCAAAAATGTAAATAAACATAAACAAAAGGAAACAAACAGAAGTTAGATGTCATTATAGGGATAAAATTATCATTTTGTCAAGATATACCATTTATTATGTTCCTTGCAATTGCCGCTGTAGCAAGTCCTAGTCTTCATTTTTTTCTTAATATTTTATTTATTTATTTGACAGAGAGAGAGAGAGAGAAAGAGAGGGAATACAAGCAGGGGGAGTGGGAGAGGGAGAAGCAGTCTTCCCACTGAGCCCAATGCAGGGCTTGATCCCAGGACCCTGGGATCATGAGCTGAGCTGAAGGCAGCCGCTTAACAACTGAGCCCTTCAGGTGCCCCTACTCTTCAAATGATACTGACCACAGAAATGTCTGGGGAATTTGGATACTAGCTGTCAAGTTCTCTTTCAGTTATGGTCAATGTTTTATTTCACAAAATTGCTCTTTATTAGCTGGAGTTTCTATTCCAAGTCATCCTTTATGACTACATCATCCATAAAGATGCTTAAGTCATCAGGCTACAGAAACAAATTCCCAGAAATACAAACCTAACTCCAGGTAACTCTTCCCCAGCGGAATGACCTGTACAATGTCCCATCAAAGCAAAACTTGCACTGGACAAGAAGGCTTTATTCAAGGCTCTTGCACTAGGGGAAAGGAGCTAGAACTGAAGTCTGAACTTAACTTTGCTGGAAAAAAGCAAGAGGTGGGACTTTTCAAGACCGGAGTAAGAGGCAGTTTTCATTTCTTGGGATTTTTTGGTCTGAGTTAGCAGCATCCCATTATTATTTGTATCATTGCCCTTCAATGCCTCATCCTTCTCCCATGGACTGATGTAACTTCTTCCTAACTGATCTTTTCACTGTTGTAAAAACGGCAAAATTTTTGAACTTTACCCAGGATCAAAAATTTGGGGATTAATCTCCACCATGATGTTTCACCTTCCTATATTAATTTTTTACATGAATGTGTTTTATAGGAGGTTTGATGAGAGGAGTAAAAAAGACTGATCCATAAGAAAGGGCATATAATATATTTTTTTAAATATATAATGTAGGCCTTTTGGTTTGTGATTGCCTTTTGTTGGGTGTTTCAGAATCTTGTTATGTGAAGAGAGCTAGGTATCACTATAGAAGTTTTAGGGAAAAACAACATAAGATAGTATTCAGTACTGAGAAAGTAGGCTTTTGAAGGGCATTCAGTGCAAAGATAGTAATATTAATAATGGCACATAAACTACAGCTGGAAGAGTGGAAGCATAGATGACAGGTAGAAATACACAAACACAAACATACATATGCGTGAACATATGTGTGTGTGTGTTAAACCGAAATTTTCAAAGTCAGTAAATGTTTATAATGCTTTTTATAAAGCAAAAAGTGATGGGACTCCTGGGTGGCTCAATTGGCTAAACTCAGGCATGTGCCTTTGGCTCAGGTCGTGACCTCCGGGTCCTGGGATCAAGCAAGCCCCACCTTGGGCTCCCTGCTCACTGGGGAGTCCGCTTCTCCTTCTCCTTCTTCCGCTCCCCCCAGCTCATGTATGCTCTTCAGATAAATAAATAAAATCTTAGGACAAAAATAAAGCAATAATAATTGTGAGGGGCTTTTTATTTCAAAATAATGCAAAGCAGATAAATATTGTGTTTTTAATATAAATAAAATACAGAACAATTTTATGCATCCATCAAAAAATAAAAATAAATGATTGCCTACTCTGCATTTGTAAACATTTTATAGAACAGGTAGTTAAAGCTCTAATTATTATAATTATGTACTCCAAGTTCATGTAGATTTAGGACATAACAATGTAATTCTCTAACCTAGTTAAGTATTTTATTCTGTTGCACACCTGCATTTGGAAATAATTTTTTATATATGGTGAAAACATATTTTTTCCCCTCAGCAGGAATGGATTGTTACTTTTACTGTAAGGCTTAAATAGAAACATCCTACTCCTTGACAGGTGAGGAGGGATGATTCAGATTCAATGATTTCAAAATCCCAGGTAGATTACTGTCCCCAAATACTGTAGGTCCAAACATTTTCTTCTTCAGATTGAAAGGATTTAGATAGAAAATCATGACAATTATAGTAGTGTTCAGCTTTTAATCCTTATGTTTTTCTAATACTCAGTGTTAACAAAAGGGATTGAAAATGATACTTAGCTTTCCTCCATAGCCATGAATGATAGTGTAATACAACCTTATCCATTACTCTGTCACTATAATTAATGAGGTCATCCCAATATCAATACATGTAGTTGAATAGCACATGATAAAGAATCAGAATATTGTAATGAATTCTGGCAGAATCATATTTTAAAAGTGTAATTGTTTCAGTTGTATTTCATAGTTACATGGATCTTTATCTAAATGATGGACAATAAAGTGTCCGCTTGCACTTAAAGGAGCTGTAAGTTGACTATTGAGTAATTCCTACAAAGTTTTATTACTGAGAACTAGATCATTTTAAGTCTACAGGTCTTGTACACTTATATAGGAGATTACAAAGGTATTAATTAGATTGAGTGATGGAGGCTTCACCAGTGAAAATGACTACTGAGTAATGACAAACTTCAACTTGAATGAAATAGCACTCATTTTATTATAGCCCAAAATTCTTTAAGCATAAATGTGGAATCTTCTGGTCTTTCTGTTTCATGACAAGTGGGAAAACACCACCTAATATAAAAATAATAATAAAATCCCATCCTCATCCCAAAAAGGTCTCCCAAGTTATTGTTTGAAAATCTTATAATAAAGAATATTTTGGGGGCACCCGGGTGTCTCAGTTGGTTAAGCGACTGCTTTCGGCTCAGGTCATGATCGTGGAGACCCGGGATCGAGCCCCACATTGGGCTTCCTGCTCGGCAGGAAGCCTGCTTCTCCCTCTTTCAGTCCCTCTGCTTGTGTTCCCTCTCTAGCTGTGTTTCTCTCTGTCAAATAAATAAATAAAATTAAAAAAAAAAGTTTGCTGTACTCCAACTTCTCTTTAGTATACACCAAGACTTATAATAAAGGGCAAAAGTACTCAGTTAACTTTGTAGAACACACATGCTAAATTTGGGAAGTCCAATTTGAATTAAATACTGGAAGCATCTTGAAATTTTCTCTAAATGGCTTTCAATGTTAAAATAGTTATTCACTTATTTGGTCTTTAAAGAAAAAATAAACTCTATGTTGAACTTCAACCCAACAAAAAAAAGTAATGAAAAATGTTCTTTTGATGTCTGTCACTATCAGCAAACTAAGTTAAGTAACTGCTATGCAAGTAACATGAACCATTTCAAATAAGGAGTTTCTGTGTTGAAAATAATTAGTGTATATTAATTTTTCCAGGTATCTATAAAAACTATTTGAAATAACATTTAACCAATAAGAGTAAGTGACCATAATTTTATCTGGGAAAATAATAAAGGAAAATAAAGGAACTTCTTCTTAATATGAAAAAAAAATATACCTATAGAATTCCTTTTTAAAAAGAGCCTTTAGTTTTAAGACAATCATTTGTTTATTTTTTTTAATTTTATTTATTTATATGACAGAGAGACAAAGAGAAAAAGCACAAACAGAGGAACAGCAGACAGAGAGGGAGAGAAGAAGGTTTCCCACAGAGTGGGGACCTGGATACTGGCCTTGATCCCAGGACTCTGGGATCCTGATCTGAGCCAAAGGTAGACACTTAACCAACTGAGCCACCCAGGTGCCCCATTACTTGTTTTTAAAAATCATGCCTATGTCAAACAAATGTAAATCTTTTTTATAATTATGTTGATTTTTGTTTGTTTGTTTCTGTAAGACTTTCACTTAAGATATTTGAAAGAGAACACCACACTTGGTCACTTATTTTTCTTGCTGAGGAAATGTGAAACCCTTTCATACTGGATCACCCACATTCCAACACTCCTCCCCACAAAAAATAAACTCATTTTTAGCCTTATTAGGATAATTAATTGCTCAGAAAATGAAATGATAGCTTTTTGCCAAAATAAAAATGTATATACATGACCTGTATATTTCTTCTTTTTGTTAAGATTTTATTTATTTATTTGACAGGAGAAACACAGCCAGAGAGGGCACATACAGAGGGAGTGAGAGAGGGAGAAGCAGGCTTCCCACAGGAAGCCTGATATGGTGCTGGATCCTGGGACTCCCAAATCATGACCTGAGCCTAGGGCAGACACTTAACAACTGAATCCCCCAGGTGCCCTAAACGTGTGTATTTCTTATAGGGGAGTTTACCGACACAAAGTTAATAACCCTTGTCCTAGAAAATTGGTATGAACTGTTTCAGGTTGTGATCAGAAAGGGTGTAACTACAAGGGAGCTACCAAAAAAAAAAGAAAAAGCTAAAAAACTCTTAATATATAAGGAGACAGCACTTCTGAAATCAGTATGTGGAAGGAATCAGTCAGAAAATTTGTATTTGATTCTGAAATGTGTTCTAAGCCTTCTTGCTGCCATTCAGTTAGAAATCAATACCGTCTTTGGCCAACGTATCAATCCTTTGATTCCAGATGAGCTCCCACAGCCAATCAGATTCAAACAGTTTTATCAGTATGGTTTAAAAAAAATCAATATATTATTAAAAAATGTTCATTAAAGCTTTCAGGTTTAACTTATTTAAACAGCAACCATATAAATCTCTAAAAAGTCATTCATTCACTTATGCAAGTATTTAAAAGCTATCAAGCATGCTGTTTCAATGACTGATTATAACTACCTTTTTAATCTGTTAAAATTTCTTATTTTTGCTAACCAAAGTATTGGACTTACTATTTTACCTGAAGTTTCATAGCTGTCTATGTAGGTGACCTCATTTTACATTTTGCACTAGAAATTTATCTTTAAATAAACTTCTGTGATTTCAGAAGTCAGAATCCTAGGCATCAAAACTTTTGAAGAAACTCACCATGGTGAATCTTCAAATTAAGTTGGATCTTGTAACTTTTCAATAACATCTAGAAGGTTACATCTGGAAGGCTACCTACAAGATAAAATGGGTAAATAAAAGTTGGCAATCAAATTATTAATGAAATGCTTTATGCTATTATCAATATAGAATTTCTTTTATTTTTAGTATTTATTAGGTATTTATATCATGTCCATGTGGCCAAAATTCTTAACTCTCAAAAAATATAAATCTCCTGTTATACATAAGAAAATGCATCTCTTTGACTAATTTTTATATCCATGCTTTAAACTATATTATTTACAATAAATGTCTGTGTAGTTAAATTTAGTTTAAATTAGAGCTTTAACATTTTCTTCACCTATGCTGTTTTAATAATTCCTACAAAAATAAAGAAATTCTGTTGATAACTAGATACCACTGTTAAATTAAATTTAATAATTTAATAATTTGAGGCAAATCAATCCAAAACAAGACAAATTGTGTGATTGTACTTGTTATCTTAAATTATGAAATACCATAAATTAAAGGTATTTTGATCATCCTATCTGTAAATTCTATTTAATAAAGCCTTGTTGAGTAATTATTATCAAAAAAA
Source organism: Spilogale gracilis (assembly GCA_004023965.1). Classification (NCBI taxonomy): domain Eukaryota; kingdom Metazoa; phylum Chordata; class Mammalia; order Carnivora; family Mephitidae; genus Spilogale; species Spilogale gracilis. The sequence goes on along the minus strand of PITA01018874.1, from coordinate 2,224 downwards.
GAGAAAGAAACTTGATACTTTGTATTTTTATGTAAACTAGCAATATATTAGCCAAAGAACAATTTTAAGTTTGATCTAAGATCATGGACTTGGTGAACTTTACAAATATCTGCTCTGACTTTGTCATTATTTTTCTGTTATGAGGAAGGTCTTCATTATAAATAAATATATTCATTTGTTTCTTTTTTCATTTTCTGACCAAAAGTAACTTCTCATATTTCCTAAATCAGGAGGTATCAAACTGTAGTCAGAAGGACCAATATTTTATAAGCCACTCTTCAAAGAACCACTGATTTCTTTTTTCATTTCGGTACAAGTGTAGATGCACACCAACACCTATTTCTTTCCTGCTTTAAGAATAAATTACATCCTATGCATCATCAAATATAAACATCCTGCAAAATATCTCTGATATCACTGAAGCTCAAACAAGATCTTATTCTTATAGTTTTGAGTGACATTTCACACCTGAAGCACAAATTGATTGCATATACTTACTAAGTAATAAAGTTAATGTAATTGTAAGAAATATTGTACATGTCCTTTTAGCATAGCATGCACAATATTAAACCTGGTTATCTGAATATTGGTAATTATTTGAATACAACACAGTACAGTACAATGCTTATATGGAAACCACACTCACCAAAATTCAAGGTATAATGAAATCATTTAAACATTTGAGCTGGTAAACTTACATAAGGCCAATACATTATTATTAGACAATAATAAAAAAAAACAAAATTAAAAAATAAATAATAATCCATAGGACATTTCATATTCTTTAAATTCTTTTAATAGAGAACTGAATGGGGAAAAGGTCCTTAGCATACATAATGGATCCTGTTCTTTCATGTTTTCTCTTGTTTTCCTAACGAGTCCAAACTCTCGGAATGTATTACTTTTATAAGCTAAAAATTAATTTATCCACAAACAAACACATAGAACTAAGGTGAGAAGAATCATACTTATACTTCTTATTGAAATCTTTTCATTATCCGTGCCTTGTCTATACTCTTTACAGACTGTCACTTCTTTTTTTTTTTTTCTTTTTTTTTTTCTAATGCAAGCTTGACAGACCCGAGGTCAGTCAGGAGAGACCTATGAAGCAGGCTCAGCCGCACGCTCTGGCTTTTTAGCATTGGCTTTCTAGCTCTGGCTTTGGCCCTCTTGCTCTACTTCTCTCTCTTCTGTCTCTCTACTCTGTCTGCTTCTCTTTCTGCTGCTTTCTTTGCTTCTCTGTTTTTGTCTCTCTTTGCAAGCTCTCTCGCTATTTTCCAGCTCTCCTGCTCACTCCTCTAAGGCTCTCTTGAGGCTTCCTTGCAGGCTCTCTGCCTTTGTCTCTCTGTCTGTCTCTGCAGGCTCTCTTGCTGCTTCCTCGCAGGCCCTCTGCCTTGTCACTTCTAACCCACACGCTTATCAAAGAATTACTGGATTCAACCAATAAGGCAGGATTGATTACTGTGAAACATTGCACAGCCACTGAAAAGTGCTGAGTACGTAAAAAATAAGTCAAAGGAAGCAAAGTGCTTCTAACAATACCGTGAACATGCGTCAATCAAGAGTGAAAAGAAGTCCATGAGGTAAAAGCATCATTCTTTTTTAAAAAAAGGACTCTTAGCTGCTCTGGTTTCCTTCCCTGTTTTATTCACAGTAATAAAAACCAGAGTCTCTTTAGATCCTTAAACCAGATATATTCTCCTTTTATATTGATGAATTAAACTTGTGTTTCTGTCATGAAAGTTTGCTGTGTCTACCAACAGAATAAGATTGGGCTCAGGAAGCCCAAATTATTTTTAGTAGAAATAAATAATCACCAAGTTAAAAATGAATAATATCCTATTGCCAAGTGCTATAAATATGGAATACCAGATGCTATCATAATAAAAGTAGAATACTAAAATTGAAAATGTAAGTGATATCAGGAAAAATTTAGACTAGCACTAAAATGAAAAACTATCCAAATAAATATGTAATAAAATAATAAAACAGTGTATCACTTACATTTTTGTGTGCAAAAATCACAGTTTGTTCATAAAACCTCAATAGAGAAAATGCACATGAAATACACTTCTGTGTTTCATAGTTTGTTTAATCCATAAGATAATACTTAACACAATACATAAGAAAAGAGAACATTTAAAACAAAGCTCATGAAAAAGTGAAATAACATTTTTTTTTTGTAATTTCTTGGTGGCCAAAGTAAGAAAAGAAAAGGAGAGGA
>PITA01018873.1:0-39185 GCA_004023965.1 Spilogale gracilis | reverse complement strand
CCAAGATCTATAAAGAACTACTCAAACTCAACACCCAAAAAGAAGATGAACACATCAAAAAATGGGCAAGAGACATGAAGAGGCACTTCTCCGAAGAAGATATACAAACGGCCAACAGACACATGAAAAAATGTTCAGCGTCACTAGCTATCAGGGAAATTCAAATCAAAACCACTCTAAGATACCACCTTACACCAGTTAGATATCCTTTTGAGCCTTCTTTTCTTCACCTGTCCACTGGAGATGGTGATACCTACTTGTTACGTGAGGAGGAATTAGAAGACTATGTGGGAAATGTGAGCACATTTCTAGTTACTCAGCAAAGGACAACTGTATCTTTGTTATTCCTATGTCCCTGATGCTAAGTGCCACAGAATATGTGTGCCCCCAAAATGCCCATTATTAACTAAATGAATGCCACTTTCGTTGGCTGATAGATTAACTGATATCATAAAACTATACAAGAACAAAGTGAGGATTGATGAAATCTGTCCTAAGTGCTCTTCCATGTCTTGGTTGTACTATTGTATATGTCAAAGTTACTAGAATGAAATAGGAGTCCAGACCTTCCTCTCCCTTGGCATCCAATGTATTCATCATACTATTCTTCTATCCTCATAGCCCTAAATTAAAGTAAGCACTCTCTAGAGAGTGCTTTCCAGTTCTAGACTGCCCTGGAGCAGCACTATGACCTTAAGTAAATTATCCAGTTTCTATCATTAAATGGGCAATAATAAATCTTGTGTTGTAAGAATCTTATAAGGTTTAAATTTGAAAATGTGAATAAAGTAACTATCAATGTACACCTTTTCTCCCTCCGCAACCCCCTGTCCCCACCCTTCTGATAAGCTGTTGTGATTGAAAAAAAAAAAAAAAAGACCAGAATGACTGATTCAGCCACACCAAGGTCAAGGACTAACAACTAGTTGTTCAAAGTTTTTTTCCTTTTCTGGTCCCTGCCTCTTTAGTTTGCTTCTTCCCACAGCTGAGATCATTTAATTCCCAGATGCATATTCAGACCTACTCCAGCTCCTAGGAGCACCCCGCTTTCCTGACAGGAGGATTTAAACTCCTTTCTCCCAATGTGTGGTCAGAGGATGGAAGGAGAAGAAATCATTCACAAATTCACCCATCCTTCCACTCATGTCATCATTCAGTAAACACTTAAGGCAGAGATATCATGTGCCAGGCTCTGAGCTAAGTACTGGAGACATGAAGATACATACATAATAGTAGTGCTAATAACTAATCATAACAACACAGGGTCCCTGCTCTCGAGTTACTCACCATTTAGTGAAGGAGACAGAAACTGAAGCAGACCACAGCAATGCAGCATGATGACCATAATGAGAGAGGCCAGCTACCATGGGCAGATGCTGGAGCTGAAATGTGTCATACACCAAAACTGCAGCTCATCAGTCTCCATCCCAGGTGCTACTTCCTGTGTCTGAATTCTGTCTCACTCATGGTCTTGACCCCTGGTGCCCCCAGGACAGAGGTCCTACTTTGCTTTATTCCACCTGTGTCCAGGAGACTCAAGTCTTTCCCTCATGTCCAATCCCATGGTTAGGGTGCCCACACCATGTGAACAGGCTGCCCTGATGGTTTTGAGCCTGCCTGGATTCCGACACTGCCTCCCCGTAGGCACCATCAGAAGCCTGCTGAACACATCCCGGCTCCGCAGCTTTGTGAGCATTACCTTAAAATAGCCTACGTGCTCTCCTGCCAGATGAGGATTTCTCTCTGCCCTTTGTCTTCTCCATCCTCCCCACCACCTCCGGACATGCCCTGACAACATTTCCAGGTGATCCTTACACACTCAGAAGTCTGAAAACCACCTCCATGGAAGGTCAGTGGCACACCTACCTAGGGCTGGGAAATAAGGGCTCTTTGCGATTCTTTCCCATGACTCTCCCTTCCCTATCAGGTGACAGGAAGTATTCAGTATCAGTCATTTCTGAGTATTTGCTACATACCTGACCCTGTGGTAGACACTGGGGAGATAATGGTGAGTGAACTGGACAGATGTGAGACTCCCGCAGTCACACCTACAACCCAACCCCTAGAAACAGCTCTTCATGACGTATGAGCAGTGGTGGACACAGAGGAGGTAGATGGCTTCACTGCCCCATGGCAGGAAGAAAGAAGAAAGAGAAGAAAGAGAAGAGAAGAGAAGAGAAGAGAGAAAGAAAGAAAGAAAGAAAAGAAAAGAAAAGAAAAGAAAAGAAAAGAAAAGAAAGAGGAAGGAAGGAAAAAAGGAAGGAAGGAAGAAAGGGATGAATAAAAGGAGAAAGAAAGAAAGAAAAGAAAAAAGAAAAGAAAAGAAAAAAGAAAAGAAAAGAAAGAGGAAGAAAGGAAGGAAGGAAGGGATGAAGAAAGGGAGAAAGAAAGAAAGAAAGAAAGGAAGGAAGGAAGGAAGGAAGGAAGGAAGGAAAGAAAGAAAGAAAGAAAGAAAGAAAGAAAGAAAGAAAGAAGGAAGGAAGGAAAGAAAGAAGGAACGAAAGAAGAAGGGAAGGAGGGAGGGAGGGAAGGAAGGATGGATGAAAGGAAAGAAAGGAAGAAAGGGGGAGGGAGGGAAAGAAGAAAGGGAAGGGAAGGGAAGGGAAGGGAAGGGAAGGGAAGGGAAGGAAAGGAAAGGAAAGGAAAGGAAAGGAAAGGAAAGGAAAGGAAAGGAAAGGAAGAAAGATCTATTTTTGCAGAGGTCCCAGCATCTGCAGCTATAAAATTAAATGAGCTGCTTTCTCTATTTTACTCCCGGTTTCCCCGCTCTTAACTCTCTGATTCTCACATTCTCTTAGGAGAGACATATATTAAATGTAATTATACTTTACAAAACTTTCAAGAATAGCTGTGATAAGTGCTAAAAATAAAAATTATCTACTGTACGCCTGCCATCGTGTTATATACAAAGCCCAGAGAAAGGTACATTAGAAGCAATTTCTGCCCTAAGTAGCTCATAGTATAGAAAGAAAATGCAATATAAAAATTGCCATAAAATATAAATTATAAAATACACTATGTTAAAGTGATTGATTCTGCTTGAGAGCGGCATGTGGAGGAAGATTTCACATGTGCCTGTAATCCAACCGGAGAAAGCAAGTCCCGCATTTTAGACCCCACTCCTGTGGAACCACAGACACCTACTCACCTCTGCCTACATATCAGATTAGCAACATTCTGGACAGATCTCAGTGTCAAAGCACTTCTTCGAGACCTTCACGTGTCTGTTGGAAAAGAGAGAGAAGTATGCAGCTACATGAAGAAGCTGTCATTTGCCGGAGCTAATATTCTGCTGAGCTTCGTGCTAAGATGTGGGATCGTAAATAATTCTCACAGGGCCCTATAATGTCAGCTTTGTGATGAAGAAACTGAGTTTCAGAGACACTCCTCCACTTGCTAGCTCAAGTGCCAGGCAGTGACAGAGCTGGGATCTACACCCAGGCCCCCCCCTCCGGAGCCCCAACTTGGTCCTGCTGTGCTTTGTCACCTTGAAAGCCCTTCTTCATCCCCTCCCAGGTTTTGTCTTTTGTTTAGTTTAGTGTTTCTTTGGTAGATTGCTTCTGGGTGCTTTACATTCACAGTGTTGTGTATTTATTCCTGCCCAGTGCTCAGCTGGGGACACTGACCAAAGCAAAACCTCCTTTCCTGGAGGAAACTAATCATTTAAACTGATCCCACCACCAAGTGATTAGAAAACATGGTCCTACTGGCTATCAGGTGCTCCAGAGCCTGTCTTTCAGTTGATAACCGAACCCCATCAGGAGCACCTGCTCATTCCAGGCACTGGGGGCAGAGACGGAGTAAGAGAGGGTCTCTCACTTCAAGGGGCTCCCACTCTAGCAGTGGGGAAAAGAAGACACTAAAGTAACAGAATCATGAATGCAATGACAGGAATGTGAAGGAGGTGCTATGCAAACCCAGGTGATGGGGGCGGTAGGGACGCAGAGAAGGCTTCTTGGAAGAGGAGTCACTGGCATGGAATCTAGAAGGGTGAGAAGAAACTGGGCGAAGTTGGGGGTCTGTTGTAAAGACATTCAAGTCAGGAAGAGAGCAATGTGTGAAGGCCCCGAAGAGAAAGTCTCTGCCAAAAACAAGAGAACCAAGCCTAGATTAATATTAATTTTCCTAACTCATTATACAAATGCTGAGCACAGGGTTAAGAAAACTGGCTTTAGCATTAGGCAGATCTGGTTTCAAACTTGGCACTCTATGTACCTCGACTCCCTCACCTATAAAATGGGGATAATACCTATTGTGAGGAATGAAGGAAATCATGCAAAACCGCAGAGTTTAACAACGGTAAGCATTATTCATGCTGTTACTGGCACTTCTATATCACAGGGTGACAGAAGAGACCATTACCACCCGATTAGGGACTTATATAATACATTGTTTCAAGCCATAAAATACTATTGCAGAATCCCCCTCATAGTCTCCGAGGGAGGATATGGATCAGCGCTGTTTATGGTATGAGAGCCATAATTCTCCCGTGATCAGGCCAGACACATCTATGAACACGCACACAGGAGCAAGCAGTAACTGACATTCAGTGTTGCTTTGTTTTCTAAGAACTGTAATGGCCTCAGCCTCCTTCCTTCCTCTCAGTGAGCTTGAGCAGAACAAAAGCAGAATTTATTCCATTGTACTGCCAACACTTCATTTCATTTCCCTGGAAAAATTCTCTGGGCACATCCTTGGCTGTTTCTTATTTGTCAGTCCTCTCCCAGTGCAGCTTAGGAGATCTTAGAGAAGAGAAGCCGAATCAATATTTGAGCTTTATGTGGGCCCTGGAAAAACCTTGAATACACAGCTGAGGCTCCAAGCAGCCTTGAATGCAGCCCGGTCCCACTGAGTAGGCTCCTGACCTAGACGTGAAGCTGGCTGGCGAAGGCGACTCCCCTGTGGTTTGTCTAGGGCCCTGGAAGAGCCCAGATGCCTGGTGTGCAGACGTTATAAAATGGCTGTCTCAGATGGGTCACCACTGTGACATCTGCATTTACCCTGTCACTCACCGGCTTTGAAATGGGAGTCAGTGGGCCTGAGTTCTAGCCTTAGCTCTGCTTAAGTAAATCATTGACTTGTCTGGTCTCAGTTTTCTTTCCTGATTTTGGTGGTGAGTCTAAATCTGTGCTATTTAGTAAAATCAGAATGCTCTTGTTCAGTATTTAATAGCAGTGTACTCATTCAATAAGTTATTCATTCATTCCACAAACACTAATTGCATACTTAGACCAGGCACTCTGCTGGGGATACTCCTGAAAACACTATATTTCTTGGACTTTGGAACTTGTAGAGCAAGGACGGACACCAACACAATTACAGAACTGCAAATGTAATGAGTTAATACAAGGTGAGCCGGAAGTGAGGTTAACTCTTTTCTTCTATCTATCTATCTATCTATCTATCTATCTATCTATCTATCTATCTATCTATTATCTATTATTTATATATCTATCATCTATCTATCTATTATCTATCTACCTATCTATCTATCTAACAGAGAGAGAGAGAGATAGCCAGAGAGGGAACACAAGCAGGGGGAATCGGGAGAGGGAGAAGCAGGCTTCCTGCCAAGCAGGGAGCCTGATGCGGTGCTCGATCCCAGGAACCTGGAATCATGACCTGAGCCGAAGGCAGATGCTTAATGACTGAGGGGCCCTTCTTAAAACAGAGCAGGCTTGGAGGCTTTCGTGGAGCATTGATCCCTGTGGGCACAGGCTCATGAAGAAGAAATGGGTAAGTTTAGATAGGCACGACGTGAGGAGAGTCACTGAGGTCCTAAGGAGATTTGAAACTGGCCACATGAAGAACTATGGAAGTATAGCCAGGGAAGAGAAGACCTGGTAGAAGAGATGGAAATTATTAAAAAAAAAAAAAAAAGTCTTCAAAAAAAATAAATTAAAAAAAAAGTCTTCAAATAATTAAAGGATTGTCAAGTGGATGAAACCTGTTCTAGGTAGTCTCATGAAGTAAAATTGTGACCAGCAACTGGAAGTTAGAGAGGAACAGCTTTGGTTTACAATAAGAAATCTCACAAACTAAATAAATAACAGAACGGTCTGTTTCAGGCGGTGGTGAATTCCCCGTCACTGAAAGTGCTGTAGCCAACACCAGACAGATGACCGTAAAGGCAGAGCATACTTCGCTGTGGAGAGTGTCTAGACAAAGAGTCAGTAGTCCATCCACAGTGAGTGAAGGGAAAACTCAAGTAATCAATGTATCAAGCTGAGAACACATACAGGGGGTGGGGGGAGTTGCTGAAAAAAATTGCATACAAAAATTCTCCCATTTTGAGAATCTAGAATTCCATAGATCTATGATTCTAGTATAAGTTTGCTGGCTGAACACGGATTTGAGGAATATAAAGGAAGTTCTCATCATATAAGATCTTTCTCATCTTCTTGAAATTGCAAAGGTTCTCAATTTTTGAATCTGTAAAATGATAACACTAATACTTATATCATGAGGTATGTTTTTTAAAGGCAGAAGAGAAGTCCCTAATACAGTGAGCTTAAATGAATGAATTCATGCAAAGCATTCAGAATAGTGCCCAGAAGATGTTGACTACAGCTTTGGGTAATGGGATTTTGTTCCGTTTACATTCCAGAGACCTCTAGGGGAATAGCACATAAATGTGGTCACTACAGGAACATTAGGGGAAGAGGTAGTTGGGGAAGGAGAAGGAATGAAAGCTTGAATTCTTGAATGGATTGAACTTGAGGTATCTGAAAAAAAGAAGCATCTCTAACATCAGAACAGGTGGGGAAACTATAGGAGCTTGGGCAGAGATGAGGAGAAATGGAAAAGAGAAAAATAAAGGCAAATTACCAACGCAATCTTCTGTGTGTGAACCAAGTGGACTGAACTAATAAATATACTTGTTGACTGTGAATCAAAGACATGTCTCAAATCTTATTCTCCTCTCCACTTACAGAGCTGCTGCCCTGAAGACAGAGAGAAAAGACACAGGTTAAGCCAATGAAGGAGCCAGAGTGAGCAGGCCGGGTCAACACTAAAGGAAGGAACCTGGAATGATTTCCTAAAGGGTTAGAGAGTGCATTGCTGCAGACCAGGGTTGCTTGGTGAGAAAGGAGAAAGGAAAGGTGTTAAACTGGTTCAGATTACTCTAAAATCTTCCATTTAGTGCCAGTCACCTGCTTTGGCCCACCCTCCACACTGCTTGGTAGAACAGATTTGCAGGAGAACAAAGCTGATTACGTCTGCTTAAGAACCCTAGTGAGCTCCCCGTGACTGTGAGATACGCGACAGATGCCTTAGCTTGGGTCAGGCCAGTGCCACCTCCAGGGCTTCCTCTAATCCCTCTTCACTGCCTAGTCTAGATGCTCCCGTCATGTGAGGTGCTCCATCATCCCCAGAACCATCGGACCCTTTCTCTCCACCTGGAACCACGCTTCTGCCCCTGCACAATCCCATCCTCTTCTTTAAGTTCTTTTTTTTTTTTTTTTAAAGATTTTATTTATTTGACAGAGAGAAACACAGCCAGAGAGGGAACACAAGCAGGGGGAGTGAGAGAGGGAGAAGCAGGCTTCCTGCCGAGCAGAGAGACCGATGTGGGGTTCGATCCCCGGTCTCCGGGATCATGACCTGAGCCGAAGGCAGTCGCTTAACCAACTGAGCCACCCAGGCGCCCCTAAGTGCTTCTTTTTAAAGATTTCATTTGGGAAGCCATCTGGGAAGCCTTCATCCAATATCTCCAGCACCTCAGTCCAATGTGAAGCCTCACAAGGGCCTGTTTTTCCCAGAGTGCTCTTCTTCACATCTCTACAGGTTTTGAGTGTGAAGTCAGAGTCTGACTCCCCCAGTTGGTAATGATATCTTCAAAGACAAGGGCGGATATCATTATATCCCAAGTGCGGACTGTGTGCTTGGAACTTAATCGGCATACTACAGAAATTTGTTAAATAAATGGCTGATCGAACATTCAGACTGAACTTCTTGGAAGCAAGATTCTTTATAAACAAAATAAGATTGCTTGCATATCTGTTATAATTTGTAATCTCTCTTTTATTTGTTCTTCCTCTACCTTTTTATGTTCATTGTACATCTATCTGTACATTTATTTTTGCCTCACCAGACACTTGTTCATCTCTTTTGATTTAATTTCTCCCTCCATAGATCTACTGTGAATGGACATCTCAGCTACAGAGCCTCTCCTTCATAAATATCTGCTGGATGGTTTTACTGTTGGATGCCTTCAACATTTTAATGGAAAATGTCTCAGAAGCCTGCTCGATAAGCTGCATCATTTGCTCATATTCAAAAGGGACTGAGATGTGTCCATCAATAACAACTCCCATTGCATTAAAATATAGATTAAAACACATAAAAGTAAAATAAACTTCATTTAGACTTAATAAAATTTAATGCATTTTTCAAGAGTGCCAAATATTGTCAAAGGTGGACACTTTCAGAAAGAGCTTCCCTGACAGGAAAATGTCCCTCTGGAGGCTTATTATTGAGATTCAGGATTGGTTAGTGGCTTTGCTCTCATCATTTCCTGATTTACTGTGCTAAAGCTGACAGCTTTATTTCTGGATTTTTCAAATGGGCAGCCACACTTCCTTAAAGGAGGAAAAGGCACAGACCATCCTGGGCCTGCAGGAGCGTGGGAGTCTGGAGAGCACCTCCTCTTAATTGCAAGCTGATGTTAATGAGAGAAGCAGGGCAGACGGGTGTGGGGCGGAAGAAAGGGGTGCTTGTACACCATTCAGACCAACTCACTCTCACCTAATTGAAAAGCGGAGCTGCTTCTGGCTTCCCTTAGCACACAGCCCGGATGAGCCGACATGTGGATTCCCTATTAACTGCTGCTGCCTGTGATTTCTGTGATTTAAGAGAGGAGCTGACTATGTTTTTCACCACATTAATAGCAGTGAAACGTATGATGAAGTGCCACGCTCTTTTCTATAACCAGCTGCACTTCTAGGCGGCCTCTGTGGATGGAGAGGCCCATGCGACCTCCTGCTCCTCAACAGTCCCCCCCCCCCCATTGACAGTGAGTGTCACATGGCCAGCAGCTCTCTGCCTGCCTGGGGCCCAGTCATGGCCATGACCACACTGGTGACTGGGCAGAGAGATAAGTGCAGGCTTCACAAGCCGCTGGGCAGATTTTCTAGGAAGAGAGAACAACTAGAATTCCTGGCCTTGCTGACCACTCCTCCCACCCCCCTTAATATTAGTCTGTGCAGGAAGCCTCTTCAAATCACTCCTAAGGCTTTAGAAGAACATGACTGCAGTTCTCAGAAGCACCTGAGGCCTGCCGTAGCATCTGTCAGTAGTACGCTCGGGCAGAACACCATTAGGCCAGTGAAAGAATAGAGAAAGACACAGAGGAGACTGACTGCACATATGCTCAATGGTTTTCTCATGCTTCCTCTTGTTTCTGGGTAGATCATAATGCCTCTTGAGGAAGGTTGTGCTTTCCCCTAACGATGGGGACAACCATATGTACTCGACTTTGCGTATGAATCTCTAGGCACATGTAGCACATCACTCATGTGCACATGCATAGCTGTACAGTGACATCCAAGTCAAGGATCTTTCCAAGCAGTTTATCAGGTTTCCCCCGGCACGTTTCTGTGGGTTGCAATTACACTGCGGCATCATCTACTTCAGTGACCATGGCCTGCGTCTAATCATGAGGACCACTCAGGACCACTCAGACATCTAACACGTGCTACCCACACACAACCTCACGTCCCTGTCTTATCTATGACTATAAAACCTGAAGAAGGAGGTGGCATCTGAGCCCTCCTCCTTATCTTTCTTGAAATTCGGGTCCCACATGACATGAAAAAACAGGCTGAAGTTTCTAGAGAAAGACAGGTGTATTAATTTGCTAGGGTAACCATGACAAAATACTGTAGGCTGTTTGGCATCAACAATAGAAATTTATTTTCTCATAGTTCTGGAGGCTGGAAGTCCAAGATCAAGGTATTAATAGGTCTGGTTTCCCCTGAGGCCTCTCTCTCCCCCTTGCAGATGCCCACCTTGTCCCTGTGTCCTCACACAGCCTCTTCCCTGCGTGCACAGCCCTGTTGCCTTCACCTCTTCTTATAAGTCATATGGGGTTAAGGGTCTCACTCTAAAGGCCTCATTTTACCTAATCACCTCTTTATTTTTAAGATTTTATTGATTTATTTGAGAGAGAGAGGGAGAGCACTGGGGAGGGGCAGTGGAGAAGGGAAAGGGAGAGAGAGAACCTCAGGCATACTCTTTTCTCAGCACGGAACCTGATGTGGGTCTTGATCCCATGACCTTGAGATCACGACCTGAGCCAACCCAAGAGTCTGATGCTCAACCAACTGAGCCACTCCTTAATCATCTCTTTAAAGACCTTATCTCTAAATATGGTAACATTCTGGGATACTGAGGGTTGGGACTGCTACCTACAAAATTTGAGAGGACATAATTCAGCCAATAACAAGTCTCTTCAGTGGACATCACTACAACTGTTATGAGAGTGCTGGCTTCTGGAAGCTCCACACTTTAGCAATGATATGCTTTTTAAATCAGGCTATAGACACCTAGTTTAAGGCAACAGTCACTGTCTCTTGTTCATGGACAAAAGAAAAAAAAGACCAGATTTTAAGCTTAATTCATTTTATGTTTTGTAAGGGAAAGATGCCAAGTTCTCCAATCTACCTCAGACATTCAAGGTTAGATATGTAAGATTCTTAAATATGTTACAAAGGACTCTTTGGACTCCATCACACTAAGATATTTTCCTCCTCTCTGCTGCCTCAATCATAATAATAGTAATTATCATATTATTATTATAAAAACAAAAGCAAAGCTGCTATTGCTGAGTTATAAACACTTTGCTAAGAGCTTTATATTTCTTATCCCAATTAATTATTACAACAGCCCTGTGAAATCTGTATTATCATTATTCCCATTAAAAAGATGAGAAAACTCAATCTCTGTTCATGGTTAAATTCTTAGCTACTTGTTTTCTTCTTGGTCTCAAACCTGTCCAACTCCTGATGGTACAACAAGTCAGTCCCCCATCCTACCTTTCAATAGTTCCAGGCGCTGACCTTAAAATGTCCTAGGTCATGTTTCCTCTAAATCCCTTACTCCACTAATCCACTCAAGTCCAAAGTCCAAGCTGGTCCACCCAACTGGCATCTTAACTTTCTCCATCTTCACATGCAGGAATGTCTGAAGGCTTGAGACTTATAGGGAAATTTTTTTAGTCTTGTACTGGCTGAGATCAGAAAGTATATTGATAAATCAGGATATTTTTCACTACATAAGTTTGGAAAAATCTTGCTATTAAAAAATATAACAAACAAGAGACAATCAGCTGGTTAAGTTTAATATATTTCTCCTTTTTAAAAAGCATCCAAATGCAGCAGATTCTCACATTAATGTCCCAGTAAAAAAATAGAACAGAATCTCTTACAGAGGCAGAATGTCATCAATAAAATAAAGGCATGATCTATAATATTTAGAGGCCACTAGGGCCTTTTTCCTCTAAGGCCTCCCCAACAGTAATTATAGTTGGTGTCCAAACCTTCAGATATTGTCTTTCTTTGAAGACACCACTGCTCCGCTCTCCTATCAGGCCAAGACAGCCCTTTTTGAACATTAAGATCATTCAGGACAACCTGATTGACCCTGAACTTCTATTTGTTTGCTTTTTTTGTGCCTTTATTCATTTTTCCCCTTCTAACAGAAGTGACATCATTATTCTGGATCCAACTTCTTGAATCAGGGATGAAAAGTGAGACTATCTTAATTAGAGGAAGGTATGCAGAGGTGCTCATCTCTCCATTAAAATTCCCTGCTTCCTCACACTCTCTGGTCTAAAATAAACTAGTGAAAAATATGTGGGAATTATTAAGATCACTGAGTAAATTTCAAAGCTGGAAGACTGTTTGCTCATTGGCTTTATTCAGGACGTTCATCTCAATGTTGACTGAAAGTTCAGGAATAAGAACTACAAATAAATAGGTATTTATTAAAACAGTGGGAGGAGGGAAATACCATTTGTAGCAGGTAGGAACACTGCTCAGAGATTACATATGGCAGTGTGTAAATTTACACAAATTTATAAAAACTTAACCGTATGTAATATAACACGAGGCTCAGCCAACACCAGGTGTGTGGCACGTGGGAGAATATTCCATATTGCAAATAAATTCAAGCACATGCCCCCAGTGAAGAAAGTAGAAGCACAGACTCCATTATTATTAACAGAATTACTTTCCGCCTCACATCAGAATTTTTTTTCCACACTATCTCAGAGCTGATAGTCACAACATGCACATTTTGTATCATTTCTGTAGATTCTCTTGCCATCTCTCACAGCTACGAAATGTCCACTCACTCAGAGTTCAATTATTAAAATGTATTTGTCAGTACTCCAGTAGTTATAAATCAATGCTAGGCACCCCAAATGGATATGTCTTTGGTTCAGGGTATGCTGCTGGAGTCTCTCTCTGAACGTACAGCAGGAAGAGGAAAGGAACAGAAGGAAGTAGGTTTTATTTCCAACCAATTAGAAATATTCCTACACTTGGAACACTGAAAAAATAAAATAAATTTAAAGTCAAAAAAAAAAAAAGAAATATTCCTACACTTGAAAATTCTAGAAAATTAGAATTCGTATACCTACTATATCCCAAACACTTTTCTAGGTGCTTATGCTAATCTACTTGGTCATAGCAACAAACCAACTGGGAGTAGAGTTATTATTATACTACGTTGGTGATAAAGCAAGGCGCACAAAGGATAATAATTCACCAAGGTCACCTTAACAGTGGATGGAGCTGGGACTGAGTCTGGGTCTGGGAGATCTGGCTTCAGAGCTTGTGTGTTAGCACTCCCATCCTATAGAGTTGGCCAGAGCTCACCCACTACTCATCTATCGGAGCTCCAAGTAGAGTGAGCAAAACATAAGAGAACTAGTCTCACATCAGAACGCCTGAGCCATGTTCCCAAATCTATCATCAACTCAGTGCAGGATCCTGGAAATGCATTTTAAACTCCCTGGGCAATAGTATTATAAGAACACACAGTAAGTGTGAAATATATTTGCACGGCTTTAAACACTATAAAGATACAAAGGGTCAAACTTATTGTTTATAAAAACATAGAGTTAAAAGGAACATTTCCTTCTTTTTCCTAAACTTCATTTATTTACACAGTATTTTCTTACCTGTAACACAGATACCTAATATTTTTCTGTAACTTAGTTTCTAATATTTAAATGCCTTCTAAAGACCCACCATGAGGAAAAAAGTCATCTAATAATCTATACCTAATTTACACAATAAGTAAATAAAAAGCAGTTATCCACATACTACCTAAAACCATCTCACACACCATCAGAGGGGAAAAATGAAGATCTGTTATGGAAAATATACATATATGGACATTTTCTTATTTTTTATTTTCCTTTCTTTTTTAAAAATTCTTTTGTTTATTCCTTCCCCCTCACAAATATTTAATAAGTATGTACTATGTGCCAAGTAAGGTTTTAGAAAACTAGAGAGAATTCAAAATAAAGTATTTCATCAAGTTTCCTTCCTACCATAAAAATAATCAACTGACAAAAGCTAACATTATGTGGGGCACGTGGGTGGCCCAGTCCTTAAGCATCTGCTTTTGGCTCAGGTCATGATCCCAGGGTCGTGGGATCGAGCCCTGCATCGGGCTTCCTGGACAGTGGAAAAGCCTTCTTCGCCCATTCCCCCTGTTTGTGTTCCCTCTTTCACTGTCAAATAAATAAATACTTAAAAAAAAAAACTAGCATTAAGTATGATGGCAGGGGTTCTAAAGCAAGTAAAATGAAGCAAGGTGGGTGTGGGGAGATCCTCTGGAGATCCTCCCCAGATCCCTTCTGAACCCCTTCCTACATGCTTCTGCCAGTTTGGGTTCTGCCAGTGGAAAGGCTCTAGCAGGAGATGGCAGAGTAGAGTAAGGGGGAGTGTGGTGGGGGTTGAGGGTGTTTTCCTACTCCCTCCCTGCAAGGCCACTAGGTGGGCCTCAGCGCTCCCCACTCAGCTCTCTACATACTGGTCACTAGGACCCTAAGGGGATTGTAAGGGAAATGGGATGCTGTTTTAGACAAGTGGGGCAGAGAAGTCCTCTTTGAGATGCCCACATTTCTCTTTGAAACAAAGAACACTGAAAGACAAAAAATAAGACAGATAAACAAAGGTTTTCAGTAACCCATAACTTAAATTAGATTTTTTTCCTTCTGAATCCCTTGGATACAAAATTCAGGGAAGAGTCAACAGAGAACTCAGGCATGTGGATTAAAAGCAAGAAAAGAGACACTGGAGATGGAGAGACAGTCAGAAAAGCAGCTGAAGACAGAGGGAGAATGTAGAAAGGGACAGAGCTGCTGCTGCTTTTTTTTTTTTTTTTTAAGATTTTATTTATTTATTTGACAGAGAGAGAGATCATAAGTAGGCAGAGAGGCAGGCAGAGAGAGAGGAGGAAGCAGGCTCCCCGATGAGCAGAGAGCCCGATGCAGGCCTGATCCCAGAACCCTGAGATCATGACCTGAGCTGAAGGCAGAGGCTTTAACCCACTGAGCCGCCCAGGTGCCCCAGAGCTGCGTCTTAATGGAAGGGCCAACCCCTCCATGTCCCGGTCTAAATCCTCTACTCCCAAGTTTATGAAGACCAAAGATGCCCAGGATCTGATGATCTGCTTCATCCACACATACAGCTGCGATGTTGTTACCTGCACATTAAGCCATAATTTTATTTTTCATTTTCTAAGAAATGCTACTTGAAACTAAAAAAAAAAAAGTTTTGATTTCTTTTGAGCTAAAAGTATTCTCCTAATTTAATTCCCTTTGCTTTAGTTTTTCTTTTTCCTTCATTTTTTATGGCTGGAAGAACATAATTAATTCAACATGGTTGCTTAGGGACATTTTCCAGGTCCTACTAGGCAAACTGTCCACATTTATTCAAAATTGGACCTAGGAAATAAAATCTCGAGTAAATAATCTATTTTATTTGATATTAATTCCTCTAGATTGTTTTACTTTTGTGAAAAATACATTCTATTCCTCTTAGACAGTGGGAAGTATTTGGAACATCATATATTTCTAGAATATCTCTATCACCCCACAACTTGTGCTTAGACAAATACAAATTAGAGTTCAGCATCTCAGGGTATTATTATTCTGAAAATGTACTCATTTGACAAGGTTTTTTAAGCCTTATGGACTTTACCCGGAGCACAGTAAATTGAATTTTCTAGGATGAGAGGAAAAATATGTTTTTTATATTACTGTTATCAGGAACCTGTCTTTTGGGGAGCCCTTCCCTCAAAACATGGTCCCAAGTCTTTTGACCAATCTTCTGTGGTCAATCTGAAATTTTAAAATGTATGTTTTGCTGAATTTTGATATGGCAAGGCTCTTTATTTTTCTAAATAACCACTCTGAAAGAATAAGCTTGTAATTTAAAAGCTAGTACTTATTATTTCAGAGCTTTCAAGCATATGACTCACAGGCTACGAGCTTGCCACTCACTCACTTTTGGCTAGGGTGAACATTACCACCTAAAAATCTACAGAAATATTTATACATGCTATGTTAACTGCGGGCTCTTCTGAGGATTGACTGGAAATTAAATAATTTATGCCTTTTTATTTTTAGTTTGGATTCCTATAAATTAAAGCAAAAATAGAAATTGTATTTTTAGAGTAAATTAGAGTTTACTTTAAAAAATGTACAACAGCAAAAAAACTTCTTTGCCACATTTCAAAATAAAAGAAATATTGTTTACAAATGTGCCAGTGTTTCTCTGGGAAGCTTATATTTTATTTGGTATTTTTCATATAAGTAAGCAATCATAGAAAATGTGGCTTTGCTTAGCTCAGACTTTGGAGCTGTAATGGGCCTTAAAAACTATTTACATAAACTCTTCACTTTACTGAAAAAAATACCTAGAGTTTGAAGAAAGGAGTGAACTGGCCAAGAATGGCTTAATCTCTTCTGAATTTATAGAGAGGCACCCCGGAGCTCCTTTCTGTCCTTCTCGAAGCTTTGATGAGGATAAGTGAAGTGGGTCAGGCCAGGGAGAATCACCTGCAGGAACAGCAGAAACCCTCAGGGACCAGCGAAGGGGAAGACATTATCTGGGGTGACATTCTAAGCAGACAGGACCCAGTAATCAAAGTTGTCCATCCACCTAACCTTAACAGGGTCCCAGCGCTGCAGTCAGCTCTTACAGTGAATCTCATTCTCTGCCTGGCACTACAATATAGAAGCTAGTGTGTGGTTTACTCTCTATAAGGCTCTTTTCTTTGCTTTCTTTTTAAGATTTTATTTATTTATTTGACAGAGAGAAACACAGCTAGAGAGGGAACATAAGCAAGGGGAGTAAGAGAGGGAGAAGCAGGCTCCCCACCGAGCAGGAAGCCTGATGTGGGGTTTGATCCTGGGACTCCGAATCATGACCTGAACCGAAGGCAGATGCTGAAGGACTGAGCCACCCAGGTGCCCCAACAAGGCTTTCTGTACAGATGTGTTGAATGGTCACTGCACAAGAGTGTTCACCCCTAGAGGCAGATAGGGACCTACAGAGGTTGTATGAACTGCTGGAGTCCTGGATAGATTACAATTTGGAACGTCTTGGAAAATCTACCTTTCAAGTGGGTGGCTTGGCTAAATGACCTTTATTAGCAAAAACTCTGACATTGACTTTTTTTTATAATTTACAGGAATGAGAAGGAGGACATCTATCCCTCCTTCTTTATGCCAATTCTTCTAAAATTTCTAAAGGAAAATTTGGCCAGTTGGCAGAATGTACATGGCCCTCCACTGCTGTTATAAACAGTCACCCTTGAATTATAACCAGGGGCCATTTTTCATATTCCAATAATGATTATTTCTATGAGATACATATACTGTGGCATTTCCTTCAAGAAGGTACTTCTACAAATCCATGCCCTTGGACATCTTTTAATGCTTTAGTTGTGTTTTGACATTTTCATGTCTTCATTAGTGAATTCCTACAAATCTCTTCTCCTTGAAACCATTGCCTGCCCCTACCAACTCTCTCAAGAAACATTTGCTCACTGAAGGATTAGGGAGATTGTTATTACTCCTAACAATAAAACATGTGATGTCTTTCTTGTATGAACTAAGAGGGCATCCATTATTCCTATGTATCCTCCCATCATGTTGAGAAATCAGTGAGTTTAATTTAATTCAATCCATTGAATCACGAAATGTTAACCCTGGAGCAGTATTTATAAAGTGACAACCACGCAGGCAGAATGTGTTATGCATTGTGCCCTCCTCTGTGGCCACCATGTACTCTCCCAATTATCCCTTCATCTCCCATGCACTGAAGATGCTCGGCAGATACTTCTAGAATATGTGTTGAGTAACAGGAGGAATGTATAAAATAATTACTTTTCTTTTCATAAATGGCACTTTCAAGAGCCCCAAGGTGAAACTTCTCCATGAACATATGGCCCCATGAAACACAGGAAAGCAACAGGAAGACCCAGAAAACTCAAATGGAGCCACATGGAGCCAGAGCCATATTCGTCTTGCTCTCAAGCTCCTAAACCCCAGTCTGCCTGCATACTGTTTCTGCAAGTGGACTGGGGGCCCCTGCAGTGCGTGGCTATTGTGAATGCTGGCTACTAATCCTAGGTATCCATAACTCCCCTTCCCATTTGCCACACTTACCCTTCCCCACAATCTAACAAGCCTCCTGGGTGGTTATTAATACCCAATCTCAACCTTGCGTTCCTCTATTTTCACCTCTACCAAGGTCTCCAAAACCCTGATATTCCAGGCTCTTTATTACAATATGTTAGGCAAAAAATATATTTATAAGGTAAAGCACTGATCTCAACTAGATGAGAAGGATGATGGGAAACAATGAGGTGGGGAGAGAAGAAAATAATAAGGTCAAATTAATTCCAGATTGCTGCCTAGGTTCCTTTGTGTGAAATGAACATGAGATTCTGTAACACTAGAACTCTGATTCACTTCTTTACCACAGACACTAAAGTGGTCCCTGAAATAATAAGCGCTCTGGTGGCCTGAAGGACTTAATACAACTGGCACATGGGCCACCAGACACTGTGCAGGCTTTCTGAGTGACTAACCACCTCAACCAATTTTATTGATGATTATGATGACTCCCCATACTTAATCTCTCACACACATACATAAGAATTTTCAAGGGCAACTGTGGGGAGGCAATTCCACAACATTCTTTGGTAATTTTCTTCTGGTCACATAACCAATGGAGTCAGAGAGCTTCTCCACATGTCTGAGATAAACTTACTTGCTGCAGACTCAGCCCCTTTCCAGAGTTTCTATGCTGTGTAGAAATAAGGACCACATGTGCCCCTGTACTCCTCTCCTTCCCTCTTCCACATCAACATAATAATCTGATTGATTACATTTTCCTTTTTATGGGGGTGTTGAGATCTCTGAGCAGAGCAGAATAATTAATGGTTCTCTACTCTACTTTAAGTTCTGAACAAACTGAGAAGTGAGTGAAAGATGGTGGTCAAAATAAGCCTTTATGACTAGTAATGGCTGAAGCAGATATGTAACCCAGTATAAGAGCTAAATAGGCTTCTCACTACTACATCTCAGAAGAAGTCAGACTCACTCTTCTCTACAACCCCCTCTAAGTCCCAGACCATGCAGGTAAGATTTACAAAATGGAAAGACAATGAAGAACTCCTGCTCCCTGTAGGCTCTTGTTCCCAAGAGGAGTTGATGAGCTATGCTTTATTCTTCACATATTTCCTAATCAGATTAGGCACTGGCCCTCCCCAGGGTACTGAGTGAATAAAGGAGTGGAGAGAAGCCATAAGTATTTAAGGAAAATCCCTTCTAATGTAAACCAGAAGTTGGGAAGAGGCAGATTGACCAGTGGCCAACCCTACAGACAGAAACTGAATCTGCTTCTAACTTTACATTCTCATCTACAGTGCCTTGCCTGTCTTATTTTTTTTTTTTTTTTTTTTTTTTTTTGGTCTACTTGGCTGTTCCAGGAGCACTTTCTGCCATTTCTGAGATAGGGGGAACCACGGGTAACGGTTTCAAGTCCCCCTCAAATGTTTACCTCTGAATGTTCCTGGCTAATTATACCACTTGGTCAACCAAACCAGGCTGGCCAAACCTACCACGGGAGCCACTGCAGGAGCTGCCCGGAGACTACTCATCTCACTAGCCTGAAAGCTGGTCCAGAGCCATGGCTCAGTCTGACTGCTCAGGCCAAGCAGTTAACGCATTCATTGCCCAAATTGCTACTGTGGCACTAATTTCACTCCTCAAGTTGAGAAGCCAGTGTATGATTTGGCACACTTAACAATTTCACTGTCTTCTGTAAAGACCAACTGGGTAAACAGCAGGATCATAGTGTTAAGTTCCTGGGAGTAGGGAAGAATGAGGATAAGTTAGACTGATATCCTGATCGACATGCCTAGTCTGTATTAGGTAAACACACCTATAGGTGTGTTGTTAGTTATCATCGCTACTTGTGTATTATACTATACAGTACATTTCCTTAGGGTGGGGAGAGATGTCACTTTACTTCACATTTTCTTTTCAGTGTCTTGAATGCTTCTTCCAAGCGAAAGGACACAGTGTGCCCTGGAGCAAACATGGGCTGTCCTGGAGCAAACACGGGCTTTAGAACTTAGGGGTGGGATTCAGTTCTCTTAGTGGTTTTAGGGTACATCTCTCCACCTTCCTGAGCTTCAACTTTCTCATCTGTAAAATAAACACATAAAAACTACCCCAATGTTTGTATGGCGAGAATTGAATGAGATTACTTACGGAAAGCACTTAGCACACTACTTGGAACACAGCAGCAGACTAGATAAATTCTTACTATGGTAATCTACCATAAAACTAAAGAGGCAGCCTTCAGAGTCACACTTCGGGTATATTCTAAGGCAAAACTTTTGACCAAGGAACCTAGCCTTCAAAGAATAGGTTTTACTTTAAATGCCTAAGTTATAATCCATCTTTGCCTTTGCTCTCTAGTCTTAACCCTGTTTCAGTGGTACTAGACACTCCATTTTATAGTGGAAGCAGAAATGAAAGCTACATCAGTATGAGATTTCCAGAAGGATATAAAGGAATGGAATTGCATATCTTAAGAACCTACATGAGACAGGTGCTCACAATTCACTCAGTTAAAAAGTAGGAGAGCTACAATTTGAACAAATGAATCAGTCATTAAGCAAGGTCACGGACATGAATATGAAAGTGGCTGGGAGAAACTGGAAAGACAGTAAACACACACTTGAGTCTAAAGTCCTGAGAGGGTTTGCCCTGATAGTTCTCCTACAGTCTTTATCATTTCACATGCATCTCCCTAGAGAACTTTTAAACCATCTTTATCAACAAGAACTGTATCACTAAGTAAGGAAATGAAGTGTATTTTTTGAATTGAATTTGAATTAAGCAAACAGGAGAGAACTTTTTAAGTCATAGTCTTTGCATTCAATGTTATAGATGATTTTCTATCTAAACAATAAACTGGTAGAAATTATCTAGGAAGACATTCATTCAACAAATATTAAGTGCCTGCTCTGTGCCAGCAGAGTGCTAGGCAGTGAGGTTATAAAGGTGAATAATATCCATTCTACCTCTCTGGGCCTCAGTTTCCTTACCTTAAAATAAGGATTTTAGAAAGTACCTATCTCAAAAAATTACTGTGAAGATGAGATGAGTTAACTAATATAATTGCTTAGAATAATGGCTGGCTCCAAGAAAGCATTTAATAAATGTCAACTATGGTGAGGTGGTAATAATGAAGATGAGATAAGTATGACGATGAGGATGGTGTCACCACATGCAGCTTACAATCTCATGAGAATGACACACACGAATGAACACTGTTTTGTACTGTGAAAGCAGCATAGAAGAGGAATCAAAAGGGGACAAAAGGATAGCAAAGAGAGAAATCGGCTCTGCCTAGAGCTGCCAAAAAAGATAAAACTGATCAAAAAGGCCTCACTGAAGAGACAATCTGAGCCTTCAAGAATTAGCAGGAAGCAACCTAAGTGTCCATCGACATATACACAGATAGAGAATATGTGGTGTGCACCTACATATAAGCACACTGGAGTATTACTCAGCCATAAAAAGGAATGAGACTTTGCCATTTACAACAACATGGGTGGACCTAGAGGGTATCATGCTAAGTGAAATAAGTCAGACTGAGAAAGACAGATACCATATGATTTCACTTACATGTGGAATCTAAAAAAAAAAAACAACAGAACAAACAAAATAAAGTAGAAACAGACTTAAAGAGAACAAACTGGTGGTTGCCAGAAGGGAGAGTAGAGGGACGGATGGAAAAACAGAAGGGGGTTAATATAGTATAAACTTCCAGCTCTAAAATAAGTCACACAGGTACAAAGTACAGCATAGGGGATACAGACAATAATACTGTATCTTTGCATGGTGACAAATGGTAACTACACTTATCATGGTGACCATTTCATAGTATACATAAATGCTGAATCACTGTGTTGTACACCTGAAACTAATATAATGTATATGCCAAATATACTTCAATTTAAAAAAAAAAGAATTAGTAAGAGTTTGAAGGCTGTTGAAAATATTGTCTTCAGGTTCTTAAGGATCTCAATCCCATTTTTAATCCCACCTATAAGAAGAAGAATCTTTTCCATGTATGAAGGTCTTAACAGATGGGCAAGCTCATCGGAAGACAAATATAGAGGTAGAGAAAATAAGTCTCCTCCCCACTAAAGTTTGTCTATTCCAATTTTTCATAAAATAACTTTAAAGTATTTCAATAAATTATGTTAATTTGGTTGAAGTCTGGATATATTTTAAAACTTAATTTTTTTAAAGGCTCACCTATCAAAAAGGGATTAGCTATCTAATTATTTTCATGGCACCTATCACAGGTATCTTCTTGCTTTGACAAATGCATTCACTTTTAGGCAAAACATATGTGCCAAGAAAATTACAGTGTCTGTCAAGCGTGGAGGAATCTGGAATACACACTTTGCTATGAAAATCATACAATGTAGAGTTTAAGAATATGGCCACTGTCCTAAGATGAAATTTGTGGGTCCTCATGGAAATGTTTTGGCTCTTTTTACTTGGTACTCACTGGTATTAAAAAAAAATCAAATAGAGACCAAGCCAAAGAGGGCCCCTAAGTTCATGCTGTTCCCTGTTTTACTTCTAACATGAGGGTTACTATAGCAGTATTCATATCCCAAGAATGGGTTTTCTGCTGCTACAGCAATAAACTTATTTCATCTTTAACAAGTATGGAAAGTGTGATGATCCAAACAGATCCCTTTCCAGAAGGACAGCTGCCTCAGAGCCAGGCTTGTGAGGCTCTGTAGGTCTTAATTAGCCTCTAGTATCTTTACCCTTTCGTTTGGATGTCCTCACTATCTAAAGTTTGTTCTATTTCTTTCTTTCTTTTTTATTTTTATGATGTAAAGTCATTATAAATCCACAGCAAATAAACTAGCCAGAGATTAATACCAATGCAACAATATAACAACAGCAGACATAAAAAATACAGCTGGAATCCACCATAAACAGGCACAACTGAACTCCAAAGAGTGCTTCACTATTTAGTCCATAAAAGGCTGAATGCTGTCAGGCCAGCCACAGGAGGACAATCAGCCTGGCTTTCCCGGACAGGCACAGCAACTCATTGATCAACTCTTGTCACTTCAGACAGAGTCAGCAACGGGAAATAGATCTCTCTCCTTCCACTCTGGCAGTAGGAAACCAGGAAAGGCAGGGAAAGAGAAGAGAAGAGGGCATGATGTGTAAATGTTAAGGCAAAGCAGCCAGGCTTGTGGAAAATCATGGGGAAATTTCAGATGAACCTGCCCGGGGAGACTCAGTATAATCCATCACTCACCACATGGAACCCTGCCACACCCTCAAAGCCTGTTTCAGAGGTGGCTAGGTGAGGCAGCTTACAGAGAGGAAAGGGAGGACCACACTTTCAAGTCATGAGCCAAATATAAAAATATATACTTATAGGAAAATTTGAAAATTTACTACAGTAGGATTGCTTCAGAAAAGTCTAGATACTGTGGTTGGCAAATACATGAGAAACTAAATTTTCCAAACAGATTACAGTATGTATAAAAATTGCTGAGGGTAGATGTTGATTTAGTTCATTCATGGATTTATTACATGCAACTACATAACTATATAAGTGTGTATACACACACACACACTAGGTGCTAAGCCTTTTGCTAGGTACTGAGATCTAGACTTCATACAAAACAGAATGAAAGTGTGGCAAAATAGAGGTAACCGATGTGTTCCGAGATTCATTCAGGCAAGGGGCTTGAGGGACTCTTGGGAGGCAGAGCATTTATTTATTTATTTTTTTAAAAGATTTGATTTATTTATTTGACAGAGAGAAACACAGCCAAAGAGGGAACACAAGCAGAGGGACTGAGAGAGGGAGAAGCAGGCTTCCGGCCAAGCAGGAAGCCCGATGTGGGGCTCGATCCCAGGTCTCCAGGATCATGACCTGAGCCGAAAGCAGTCGCTTAACCAACTGAGCCACCCAGGTGCCCCAGGAGAGGCAGAACATTTAAACTAGATCTTAAAGCCTAAGTAAGATTTTGATAGGCATAGTGGGAGGCAACAGTATGTCTCAGAAGAAAAGCACAGGGGATGCCACAAGGCTGTGAATGTGCATTCAGGTAGGAGCAGACCAATAAAGTTGGAGCTCTGGTAGGCAGAAGGGGGCAGTGGAAAGTAAAAAAAGAAGAGAAGGGCAGGAGCACCACATTAGAACTTTGAAATTTGCCCTCTAGGCAGTGGAAGCCATTGAACATTTGTACAAGAAGACATGATATGTTTTAGGACGTAGGCATACATCAGTACGAAGGATCAATTATAGGAGTGAGTCTGAGGGCAGTAAGATCACTTAGGAGGTCACTGTGATATCACTGAAAGAGGGATTAAAAGACAAAATAGACTGAACCGGTTATCCACTAGAAATTGGAATTTGAGGGAAAAGAGAGTTTTAGATTTATGCCTCTCAAATTTTGATACGTTTGTGAATCATTGGTCTTGTTAAAATACAGATTCTCATTCAGTAGGTCTGGGTGGAGATGAAGATTCTGTATTTCTAACAAACGGTTTGTTCATCGTACTTCGAATAGCAAGATTTGGGACCACCCCAGGAATACTATCCTTGTGAATTTGGTTCCATGATGTTTCACTGAAATGATGTGTTTGGATCAGGCGAAGGTACTGATTCTAATCCTGGGCACTCTTAAAGTGAGACACCACAGCCAAGAGTTTGAAATTGGACTGTTTCAAAAGTGAAACTAAAGCTTGCCTTTAGGAGTTGGATATCATAGGAGGGGAAGGAAAAGGCCAAATCTGAACGGGTATGATTGTCCAGGGAGAAATAATGGTGAAACAGGAATTAAAAATAGTGCATTAGGAGAAATTTGGAACAAAATGAGCACTCATTGTTGGAATGAATGGATATGACTATATTTAAAAAGCAAATGGTGGTGGGGGGGCAGGGATAAAGAATTAGAAAAGAGACTGAGAAGGAGTAGCTGAGAGAAACAAGACAGGTGAGTGACAGAAGGCAAGGGAGGGCAGGTGCTCCTGAACAGGAAGAGCTCAGTGATGCTGCCAGGGGGAGAGTTGGCATCGTCTCACATGAGACTGTAATGGCCCATGTCATGAGCCATCCAGACCTCTCCAGGACTGACGCTCTCATACTCCTAGCTGCTCATAAAGTTGGCCATGGTGACTCTCAGATGAATCCTTGTCTGCGAATTACCTTCCTCAGAAAAGAGCAGATCCACCCAAGTTCATCCCCCACCATAACTGTTCCCTGGGAGGTTATAGAGGCTGAAGGGGCACCCAGCTGGTAAGAAGCTCACGGGAATCAGCGGATGCCCTGAAGAAGCTGCCGGACAGTCCAGCTTATCCTTCTGCCTAAGCCTGCTGCCTTCACTCTCTCCCAGGTGGTGTTTCTAAAATCACTCCCCAGTAAAATTTCATCGCAGAGTCTGTTTCCCAGAAACCTGATCTCAGACAGATGTGGAGTTTATTCCTAGAGATTAAATTGAAGAAATCATTCATAGAAGGGGCTGCATCTCCCTCAGTCCTTTCATGAACTGCGATCTCACTTCTTCACCTCAAATGCCCTTTGTGTTTCTGCTTTACAGATTGTACCAGGAAGGTGCTGTCACCCCATATGTGCAGGACAGCCTGGCAAACGTGGGGTGCATTTGTTACAATAAGGTCACATTCCCAGCTGCTGTGTCATGTCTTCCACCTCTTCTTTTATACTCTCCCACCTCCTTATTTTGCAGAGAGCTGTTATGGTACAACGCCTCCCCTCTTCCTTATTTCTATTATCCACCTGCTGTTGCAGAAAACTGCCTTTATCTCATGTACTCTTTAAAATGGAAGGACATGCATCCCACTAATTAAATTTGCAGATCAAGCTAAAATGAAAGTCATAGAAAAACCACTAAGGACCAACAAGTAACATAAAGGAGCTGCAGAGCTTAGAAATATGGGCAGGAAATTACCAAATGAGCCTCAGCATGGAGACCTGAAAGCTAATCCAGCTGGAGGAAAGGAACCTGAAACACAGCTATTTAAATTTCCAGGGAGAAACCTGGATAGCACAAGACCAGCAAGAAAAAGGAAAAAGAAAAAGAAAAAAGAAAGAAAGAAAGAAAAAAGAATAAATAACAGGAAGGTGATATTAGACACTTCAACATAAGCTTATGGTGCAGTGAGCAGAATAAAAAAACAGGGTACATGTCTTGGCTGTATTTTAAGTCACTTTTACCACACATGGCTGCAAGGTGACCCCCGAGTGGAGCTGCCATGTGGCAGAATGAGTGTGGCTTCAGGTACGTGGGTAACAGAGTGAAGGAGATAAACAGGGGTCATTGGAAGACAGGGACAGAAACAACTGACATATGGGAGCAACTAAATTATGAAAAGGAAATGGATTCGATGTAGATAATCTCATCTGGTACCAAGAGAGAGTAAAGATGAAGACAAGCTCAGGAACATGGGCCTAATGAAGAGAAGCCTCAGCTGGAGTGTTGCTGGTCAAAATGGGACTCAGGCCAGAAGAAAAGGAAGTTTCGAAAAGTTGACAAGTAATTTCAAATGGGCAGTGACCATGGCATAGTCATCCCCAGGGAGCTGTAAAAGAAGGCTCATCGATGATGTACACTTGACTATGAGAACAGCCTTTGGAGGCTGAGTGTGAACTTGAGACCAGCTTCTGACATTCTGACAAGGTTCTGTCATCAGTCCAGATAACATCTGGTCTCTTCTTATTTTTTTAATAGATTCAAGAAAAATGGTTGAACAAGTAGAACGTGTGTCTAGAAATAATAGTTGGTGTTTCATTAGCCTGCAAGCTCCTACAGGGCTGGGACCCTGTCTCATTCATCTCTGTATCCCAAGTGTTTAGTGCAACAGATATGCTTATTCACTGCTTTCTGAATTAATTAATGATGGAAAACTGGAACCAAAAAAATAGATTCTTGCACGGAAGTTCCAGCCCACATCTCTGGCAGTCCACAGGCTCAGCACTTCTGGGGTTCTTTGGGAACTTTCCCCAAAGCAGTTGTATTCAAGAAAGAGATTTGTGCTTCTCTTGCTGTCCCGGGCTCAGAGTATCCTTTCTCAGGGGTAGAAAACCCCTCAGCATGAGGTTGGGCAGGCTCCCACATTTCAAAATTAGATAGTTTCTTTCTTTCTAAAGTCCTAGTGAGAAACGGAAGACATTGACGGGAAGTGTTCATTAATTTATTGAACAAATGTTAGGACTGTACTGTTTAGCAGTTAAGAGCATGGGACTAAGAGCCAGATGGCGAGATTTCAAATTCTGTCTCTGCTACTTCCTAATTGGGTATGTCCTTTGGCAAGTTATCCAACCTCACTGTGTTTCAGTTTCTTCATTTGTAAAACAAGAATAATAATAGTTCTTGATGAATGAGGTTGTTGTGAGTATTAAATTAAATAATCCATGTAAAGAATTTAGAAGAATGCTAATCAGTAAATCTCTCCTCTCTGTGTGTGTGTGTGTGTGTACTGAACACTTACCATGGGCTAGGCACTCCTATACACTCTCACACATTGAGGAGACAAGGTATTAGACTGTAAGCAAGGAAGTGAATAAGTGAAGACTATAATTTCAAATGGAGAGAGCTCCATGAAAAAACAAAATGACACAAGGTTCTAGAGAATGACTTGGGTGCCATATTAGAGTGGCCAGAGATATACTCTGAGGATATCTGAGCTGAGATCTGAATGACCAAAAGGAGCCAACCATGTGAGGGTCTGGGGCAGAGGAACACATGTGTAGATGCTTCCTGGTGGAAACAGGCTTGTCATGTTTAAGGAAGACAGAGTGACAAGGGCCTTGTGACAAGAGACAGTAGAGATAGATGAACTCCAGGAGGTAAGCAAGGGCCAGAGCATGGGGAGAGCTTCATCACCCAAGATAATGACTTTGGATTTTTGTTTTAATGCAATGGGAAGCCACTGGAGACCTTTGAGCAGAGTAACATGATCTGATTCGAATGTTTAAGGATCACTCTGGCTTCTCTGTACATCGTAGACTATGTGGTCCAAGAGAAGAAGCAGAGGGACCAGGTGGAAGTGACTGGCTATTACAGAACCCAGATTAGAGTTAACACCATTTGATCTGGGGCATAGCACTGGAGATAGAAAGAACGTGGTAGGTTTAAATATGTTTTAGAATAGAACTAACTGGACTTTCTCATGGATAAGATGTGGTAGGAAGCTGAAAATAGAACAATCTATTAATATCTTCATTGTCCAGCACTTGACTAAGCCCAAAATATATCATTTTTTAAAAAGGTTAAAAACAATGATTATATACAGTGTCTGCCTTTAAGTATCTCCCAAACTATATTTTTCAGGATCCTGGGAGGAAACAGCATCCTACTCAGACTTTAATAAAGAAATCATCTATAGAGGCATAAGCAAAATGAAAAGAACCAGCAAGAAGGGTAGAGAACATGTAAAGTATCAAAAGTGAGAAGCCACTGCCACCTCTACATTTGAAAAGGCAAGGGGAGGAAATATTAATAAGGTCCAGTGAAACCTGGAGCCCTGGAACTGGGCCACCCAGCAGGAGGTATAGCCCCAGAGGGACTTGTTGCCGCTATGAGATGTGGCCCAGATCACAAAGGATATGAAAGCTGGAGTACATGCTTTGCCTTCTCTCCCCTCATACTTTAATCTCCAGTTCCTGCTTCCCATACCCAAACCCAATTGGAATGCAGACAGCAAAGAGCCTCTGGGATAATGTTAGTCTCCCCAGAGGACAGAAGAGGATAAAGAAAAGTATAGGATGCATATGGCCACATTGAAAGCATAGAACAAAATGAAAACTAAAGCATATAAGCATATAGAATTGTTAAAGAAGAAAGGAAATCTAATCGGGAACCAAGTATAACCTACCTTCAGGGTTTTTCCACAGGTTCAGCCCAGACCCAGCTAGTGCCCAACTCAAATTCTTCCATGCAAAGGATCCAAGGATACGACCAGATTTCCCTTCTTCTCAGTGTCACCACTACCTGTTCTATTCCTTTGTTTCCCCTATAAGGAGGAGGGAGGACCAGGGCTACAGAGGGTCTTTTACTATCTTTCTTGCCTCTGGGGCAAATTTCAGCTTTACTGCCAGTGACTATGGGGAAACATGCAAGGAATGATACAAAATAACTAGCACAGGGGAGTTATAAAGTTCACAGCTCTAGGGTGGCTTAGTTGGTTAAGCATCTGCCTTCGGCTGAGGTCATGATCCTGGGGTCCTGGGATCAAGGTCCACTCCAGGCTCTCTGCTCAGTGGGGAGCCTGCTTCTCCTTCTCCCTCTGCCCCTTCCCACCTCAAGCTCACCCTTGCTCTCTTGCTCTTTCAAATAAATAAATAAATAAATAAATAAATAAATAAATAGTCTTTAAAAAAACCCACGAAACTTCAAGTCACAGTTCTAACTGCCATAGCCATGAGTCTATGATACTTGAATCCCTGTGAGACTATAAATGAAAGACCCAGAGGCCTCTGTCTTTTGCTTTTGTTGTCTCTCTCCATCTCTCCGATTCAACATAAAATCAGGTCAGTATCTCCCTCCCTCCCAGCCTAGATAAGATGTAACTCCATGTTTTAATAGAACAATCTGTCCAAAAAATACCCACCCCATCTGACCACAGAGCTAGAAAAACCATTCTTTCAGGCCACCACACAACTGGTGGAAAACAAGTTCTCAGGACTCTCTGGGCCCTTATGCCTCTCGCCCTCCTTACCCAAATCCACAATGCACCCAACTGCCTAAGGCTAAGCAGCTGTGCGCATTCAGATCCCAGTCTCTGAGGAGCTCCTCGTTTTCCCATGGATTGTGACTTGCCTCATCATCTTACAGCCTGCCTCCACTTCGCCTTCTTATCATATCAGAGGCTAAGGACGCCTGTGTGCACAATAAATCAATGGCATTTTAAGCTTTCCCTGGGGCCTCAATTACTATGCATCTTGGTGCAGCTTGCTGTGCTGATCGTGTTTATGACTTAACCTAAATTCTTAATGCTCCATCTCAGTGCAAAGAAATGGGACTTTTTAATGAAAATGTAACTTTTGGCTTAGCCCACCAGACAATTGCTGAATATGCATTGAAACCCTGTTAGAGTTTACTGCCTAGACTATAAACCCAATGAAGACACAGATCATGTCTGCCTTGAACATTACTGTATTCCCTACAGCCTATCACCATACCTGGTATACAGTTAGTGCTTACTAAATATCTGTTGAATACTGAATAGCAAACTTTTGCGAATGGAATTTTCTAGCACTACTGCCTGTCCCACCTAAGTTCACATGTTCACACACAGATACACACACATTCATTCCTGCTTTTTATTCATATATATAAGATGCTTTCAGTGTTACTTAAAGCCATGCTTACCTCAAGGCATCAAGAGAGTTATCACTAGAAGAAAGCAGAGAATATTTCCTTAGAAGGATAAGACAACAAAGATTTCCCTTGGCAATGGTCCCAGGAATGGCACACCCCCCACCCCCCTCTAGCTCTGTCTCTGCCAGTCCAGAGAACCTGTGTTCTGAGAGCCCTTGCCTGTTTGCTTCCTCTCCATAACCGGTGGGAGGAATTCTGTGCAGTCTCTTCACTCATGACTACTGTTGCTTCTCAACTTTTTAATAGAGTAGGGCTTTTCCTCTCAAGGAATTCTACAATTTTTACTGGGCATTCCAGAGCAAGAATCTGCTATCTTTGTTCCAGTCTTCCTCTCCCATAAAGCCTTTCCTGTACCCCCTCCCTCACCCCACAGCAAAGCCCATTTTGTACTTCTTCCACCTAGCCCCACCTCTAGCCCCATCCTTACCCTACATGTGGTACATACGGTCCCTATGTAGTGATGTTTGTTTCATAACTAGACTAAAAACTCCTTGAGGAAATGCCCATCTTTTCATCTTTATATTCCTTCACACATAGGCTGCCTCAGAAATAAGGTCTTCAGTTTGGTCCCAGAGCTGCTGTTTCTTTTCAGCTTTGATCTGTCAATATAAATGTTATTTGAAGGGGAATCTAAAATGGAAAAAAAAAACCATCAGGTTGAGCCCCTGATGCTCCCGGAGAAAGGCACTTGCAAAGCTCTCAGTTAAATGCCATCGGAACCCTGGAGCTGGAATTCCTCCGGGCGCTCTTGCCCACCTTCCTCAGGCATGGGCTGGTCTTGGCCCAGCACCAGAAGTGGCGTGGCCCCGGCCCCTGAGCAGAGACACAGGCTAGCGGCTGGGCAGACAGCAGAGACATATTCACAGCACCCTCACGTTGTGGCCTGTGAATATACCGGGTGGCAAAGAAGGCGACTGATAATATTTAGAAAGAAAGACAAAATAGAAAAGACAAAGCTTACATTTCTATATGGCTTAATATCAAAGAGTATCCCCCTTGTTACAGTAGATATATTCACAATAGGTTTGTGGAGCAGGCTGGTTAGTCATTATCCCCCATTTTATAGATGAGGACACTGAGGATTAATATTTTAATTACTTGCCGAAGGTCACATAGCTCTAAATGGTAGAGTCAAGTTTCAGAACTAGGCCTCTTGACTCCTAGACCTGAAACCACCACACAAGTTTTATATCTTTAGGGAAGATTTGAGAGAGGAAATGAGATTTCTCTAAAAAAAAAATTTTTCCCTCCTAAGTAATGCAAGTAGGCAAGGAGAGTGGCTATCACAGAAATGGCCCTCCAGGAGATAGGAGACTAAAAACGACTTATTAAGAATTCTAAGGTCAGACCTCTGAGATCCACATTTGCAGCGCCACTTAACACCAGAAGCATTTGCACCTTGTTGCTTCAAATTTTACCCGAACTGGATTATTCCATAAACAGAAGCTGCCCTAGTGCAATGGAAGGCTGCTCACAGCAGTCACCAAAATGCAGATGCCCACAGGAGAAGCCCCATTCTCTCCCAGACCTCAGCAGTGTAGGCCAACTAACCACTCTTTTATTTTAATGTTCCAGTGCCATAGCTCATCTGCTTCCACAAAGCAAAGGATAATTTATGCAATCTCCTTATGTAAGATCTTAAAGAATGTCTAATGTAAACCTGCATGTTTTCAGGCTCTGCTACTTAGGAATATAAATTATTTACTTGTTTGCCTTTGATATGTTGTTATTATATCTTGTTACCAACAATTGGGATTTCCTGTGAGTGAAAATTATATATCTTTCCTATGAAGATACATTTTAATAAAGCATAAAAATTTTCAACCCTCAATTATTCACAGTTGTATAGGGGATACTTGAGATTCTATTCACCAGAAAAAAAAAAAATCTATTCAGAGATGTATGCCAGTATTTTGTTGCCCTGGGGGGAATAGCACGAACAAACTTCAGGTTTGCATAGCCCGAGAGATTGCTAGGTCTGAGACTTTTATCCCTCTCTTTATCACCTAAAATTTCTGGCCTTTAAAAATAGTGGTTACATGTATGGATCTGAGATGAGATGACAAAATCCCCCATGGCATCGCAAGAATTCGATTGCTAATCTGACGTAGCTGGAAGTTACTTGAACAGAATTCACATTCATTCAGGCCATACACTGTTACAAAAGGAAAGTAGGAAAAGTCTTTGAATTCGAAACATTGAAGAGAAATTAGTAGAGATCTGAGAGTTTGACTAAGACAACTTAAATTCATATTTAAACTGATTTCTGAATACGGGCAGGGCCATGAGAGAATCTACCATAATTCTGAAGTCTAAGGATACAGAGCAGCCTAGGATTAGAGCTAGACCACCTGTGATTCCTCTGCCTTCACTCATTGAATAGCAAGCATTAGGTGGATTCTATGGAAACACAAAACAAAACAAAACAAAACAGGGCTCAGAATAAGCATGCCAAAAGGTAAATTGTTACATTTGCCTGAAAGTTGAGTATCTGGAGTGAGGGGTGAGAGTCAAGGCTAGAAAGACAGGTGGGAAAGTCTTAGGAATCTTCTCCAGTATCAGTGGCTTTCTAGAAGCACTAGCAGAACTCAGAAAAGTTGGTGTACTCTAGATTTCGGTTTATCACATCAAAAGAATAGATTAAAATCAGTAAACGTTAGCTAATGCATGGTGCAGAGTCCAGGCGAGACAAGGTGCAAGCTTCCAGTTGTCCTCTCCCAATGGAATCCTAGGGACAGCACTTAATTATGCCAGCAACAATGTGTGACAAAACTTATGGAGTATGGCCAACCAGGAAAGCTCACTCAAGTCCTGGTATCCGTGGTTTTTATTGGGGGTCAGTCACATAGGCCTGGGGCACCTGTCTGATGACCCTAGTACCCAGTTTGCAGCCCCCCAGAGGTCACACGGATAGACAGCACACCCAAAGTACCGACCATAAATCACACTTTTAGCATTGACTCTCTGTGCAAGGCCCCCAGATATACAAAAACATTCTTATCAGACAGGATTGTGTAAGAGTTTAGGGGTTATCGTCAAGACACTGTCAAGGGCCAGTCCTTTCTTTAGCATGTACAGGGTTTGAGCACCTCAGATCTGCTTAGTTAACCCTTTACTGCACAGGGGCTATACCCCGGAGGCCTTCGTAGTAATTCTTAAATGCCAGAGAGGGAATAGATAGCTTAATCTAAGAGCAGAATTTACAATGGTTAAAGGAGAAAAGGTAAAAAACTAGAAGACCAATTTCAAATTTTTCTACTTATCCAAGTAAAATATCCTGAAAAGTATGAGTTCCAAGGAACATTTTTTAAGCAGAGGAATTATATGATGGCATGTAAAGTTCAGTCGGGCCATTATGTATGGAACAGTACTAAGCCAGCAAGAACAGGAAAGCTTCATTCCCAACATATTACACCCTCAGTCAAGAAAGCACAGTAAACTCCTACCATCGCCCATTACTTGTACATAGAGACGATCCCAGCATTTGTTAAGAGGCTATAATAATTGGTCTTTGAAATGATTTCCAAGTCCATGTGTTTAAAATGATCTTCTACTAAAAAGAAATGTTGTGGTAAAATAATAATTTTTAAAATAACTATTTTTCTTGATTTCTACTTCTTTTTTTCCATTTGGCCTGTTTCACCATTTTAGCAGTCAAACTGTTTTCAAGGACTTAGGAAATGGCTCTGACAGTCCCAAGAACAGAGAAAAGGGAGAGGGAGAGAGGGGAGGGATGCTCCCCTTTGATTTTTTTTTTTTAATTTTATCTGTTTTGTCAGAGAGGAGGGGGTACCACAAGCAGGGGGAACAGAAGGCAGAGGGAGAAGCAGGTTCCTCACTGAGCAAGGAGTCCGATGTGGGACTTGAGCCCAAGGCCTCAGCAAAAGGCAGATGCTTAACTGACTGAGCCAGGTGTCCCTCCCCTTTGACTTTTATGCAGTAAAAGCTTAGATGCTTGGAAAGATACATATATAAATATATATTCATATATAAATAAATATATATATATAATTACATATATAATATATAAAGATATAAAATATTTATTTATATATATAAACCAGTCAGCCTGACCTAGCCTTCACTCTCGAGGATACCCTATATTGAAGGGAAAGGAAGTCAGAAACAAAAGGGCAGTCATGATTCTGTGTATCTCAATGAGAGGAGCTCGAGAAGAGCTCTGGGAGCTGGCTTGTGCTGCAAAGGAGAACTGAGGCATACATCTTGGAAGGATGGGAAGAAGCATGACGTCATGGTGCCTACACAGGTTCTCACAGACAGGACTCAGAGAACCTTAGAGACTGGCCTATACCCCAAACATGGTCTAGAAGAATGATATGTGTGTCCCCACGAGTGGCGGGAACGTGGCAAAGCTAGTAGCCAGACCAGAAGTAAGTTACCACTTACAAGTAAACAGATCTAGGGACCCTAATTTGTACCTCTGACCAAACCTTTCCTGGATCAATAGGGATCTGAGGAAGCCTGTGTAATTACATGAGAAAGAGGACCCAATGGGCCCTGTCTCATAATGCTTTGTTATGAAGTAACTCCCTGGGATGTACTGAAATTCAGGGAAAATGTTAGAGCTTGAACCCCAAGACTAAAATTAATTTTCTATCACCATCCAGCAGAGTGGCACACGAAAGAAGCTGTCGGGCTGTAGGAAACAGTTAAGCTCCACTTCTCATACATGTTGTGGCTCCAGGCCTGTACTGACTCTATGACTTCCTTACAGCTTGTGAGGTGTGTCTCAGCTGGCTTGACATAAGCTCCCCCAGCCCCCTGGGCCTACTGGCCTCCAGCGCGTGGTACTCAAAGCTTGTTCAGGTATCTGTGTCACTGAGCTGAACTTCCTGAGGGAAGGCATTAGGTCTCATGTACCTATCTCCCATAGTGCTTCGCACAGTGACTGGGACACCTGAATGGCTTAGGAAACTCGATAAATGAATACACGTTATTTTAGAAAAACAACAAGTATGGGAACCTGAAGTGGGTGAAAACAAACCACAATGCTGCCCATTATGTGAAATTATCCAATCAGGTTTGTGCCAAATTACCAGTCAGAAGTTTTTAATGCAATTTGACAGAGTTGGTCAGCAAATATATGAATCAATGAGTTGTTCCAGATTTAAGTGGACACAGTCTGATGGCCAGTGATAAAGTAAACTTGACAAAGGAGGAATTTGTATTTTTATGATGTGGGAAATACACTGTAGGATGAAAAGGCCCTGTTTCTACTAAAGCTTATGGAAAAATAACATCTAGGCTGCCAGGAGTTTCACTTCTGTGGTGAGATATTTCCAACTTTCTCTCCTATATATACTGGCCTCTCATATGTTCTAGTATGAAAGACTTCAAACACACATACATACACACACACACACCCTATTACAGTAACGTATTCAGATAGGGGCCGTATAAAATTCGTAACAATCAAAGAAGAAACATGGCAGAGACCGAAAGAAGAAAATAAATTACCCAAATTTATAAAAACAAAGCAGTGTCCTACCTACTTCTGAGGAGCAATACTCTCGGGAAAAGGAAAGGAGGCAATGTTCCTTTACCATTTTGCAGACTGCTGAAAGGCAAAGGCGTCCTTCCAAAGCTAAGTATCACTCCCCCCCCCTTTGAGTCTAAATTTAACTTTAATTTCTGATCAAACTAACTGCCTGTAGAATGACAGAAATTCATTATCATGTAGAAAGCATTTCTCTCTGTGGCACGTACCTCGGAGAGGAAGAAAAATAGAACAGTCGCATGAAAACCACAGGATCAGGTTTATGGTGAGTTCATCGTACACCTCCCAGAGGGCTGTGATTTATTACTGCATCCAAAGGTTCTCCATCATTTGTTAGATGGATACCTTGCTGAAAAAACTAAATATTGCCACAGAGTACCATTTGAGGAATAATCGAACCAGCTCTGAGTGAGAATTGAGGTGTATACTTAGGAAATTTTTAAGCAAACCTTAAATCAGGCATTTTCCACCTTCCCCTTGTGACACAGGTTAAACATACCCCAAAGGTACCCTTCTGTGCCTGCACACAGAGATCCCTGTGAGGAGACATGACTTCTCTCGTCATTTCCAATGCCCTCAGGACTCCAAACCCTGATTCTAGCAATGATCTCTCCAGACCAAGAGTAGAAGGTACAGTGGTAAAGCCCAACATGACATCATAGTTTTGGAAGTGAAGTGAACGTAAGTTACTCCAACCTCTTCATGATACTAAAATCCTTTCTGTATTATTATGAAGTAATCAGGCAGTTTCTACGCAGCTGAACAAGTCATCCTGTCCACCTTTTAACAGGAACCACTTTTTCTAATACATAAAGTTATAACAGAAACTCAATTTCACAGATTGTTGTATTTGGGAAATCAGCTTCTGATGATATTACAACAGCACCACCAGTATTAACATTGGTGTTTTCAACGTGCCAGGCTGAATGCTTTTTAAAAATCCAAAATTAGGTACAGAGTAAATACATATGTATTTTATGTTATTAAATATGAATTAGAATGCAGAAGGGAATCACAGAAAGTTACAAATTTTGAAAAAATTACAAGTTTCAAAGATATGACAAAATCCACAAAACATAATATTTTTCTTAAATACTTCCACCACACATCTCTATAATATGCTTCTTCTTTATCTAAACTTCATTTTCTGGCTATACTTTCTTTGATCACATATTTATGTGAGAATAATTTTATCACATTTTTATGGTGATGATAGAGTGATAATTTTGCCATTCCTCTAGGATGATTGATTAAAATTTGTTTTTATTATTTATTAATTAGAAAACTTTTTTTAAACAGCTCCGCAACCTGTCAATGGTAATATCAGCAAAATTTGTAGGACTGGGGAAATCTGGATCAAGTTCTTTTTATGTCTGAGCGGCAAGATTGCAGCCCGGTTTCCGGCTCCATACATATCAAATTGTTTCTCCTCTACCACATACAAACCACATAAACATTTCGCTAACCTGAGGATTAATATTTCTGTCATCTGTACTGGAAAATCTGGAGACAAAAATATTTCCTCATTCTCTCCATTCCCTCCTTCTAGGACTCCTGTTAGTTTTTCATTAGACATAAACAATCTACTTCTCTTTCTCTAATATCCACATCAAATCTGTTGGAAATTTTGGCTCTATTCAAAAATATAACCAGGATCTTATTATTTATCTTTATTTCTGCTGCTACACCCTGGTCTAAACCATCATCATATGTTTCCTAAGTTTTTGCAAGTTTCCTCATGATTTATTTCTCAAAACAGTAGCAAGAAGAGTCCTGGTAAAAATCTTTTTCACATGATATAACACCTATCAAAACCCTCCAGTGGCTTCCCATTTCACTCCAGATAAAGGCAAAAGTCCTTACAGTCCCACAGGGTCAGAAAATATTCTCCCCACTCCCAGTCCTGTTTACTTTTATGGCTTCTGTCCCTCTGCTCTGTCCCCCAGTCCACTCCATGAACTTCCTTCTTGCTCCTCTACCATGCTAAGGGTGTTCCCAACACTTTCCCTTTGCCTAAAATCCTCTTTCCCAAGGTGTCCCTCTCACTGACTTCTCTTCCCAGGTGTCTGCTCCCATGTCGGTTCTCAGTGAAGATCTTGTTGACAGCCATACTGGCTCTTCATCCACACTTGCTCCTGTATATTCTGCTCTATCTCTGAAATGCTATGGATTTAGTTACCAAGGTTCTTTACCATTTCTCTCATTTTCCCCATAAAATACACACTCCAAGGACAAGTTTCCCCTCCCCCTTCAAGCATCGGAAAAACGTCATAGATGTAGCTATGCTCAATTGACTAGTGTTTGCACAATGAACACATGCCTTCTCCATGTCTTTTCAACTGTCATTTTTGTTTCCTTTTCTCTTGTGCTCTATATTGGTTACTTCTTCATCTAAATCTCATATTGTATTGAATCTCTTCAGCTGTGCCTAACATGCTGTTCAGATATAATGATTTAACATTCAGCACTGTTTACTAATTGTAAATCTTTTAATAATAGCTTTATTGATATAGTTACCATACCATAAAATTCATCTATATATTTTTATTTGATCAACTATATTTTAAAGATTTTATTTATTCATTTGACAGAGAGAAACACAGCTACAGAGGGAACACAAGCAGTGGGAGTGAGAGAGGGAGAAGCAGGCTTCCCGCTGAGCAGGGAGCCCGATGTGGGGCTCGATCCCGGGACTTCAGGACATGACTGAGCTGAAGGCAGTCGCTTAACCAACTGAGCCACCCAGGCGCCCCTATCTGATCAACTTCTGTCATTTTTTCCACTCCATTTGGAATTTTTCAGAGTAATCTATTTTTTATTATGATTTATATTTTTGCCTCTTTTAAAAATTATTTTAAATTTAAGTTTTTATAGGTCTTCATATTTTCCCATTGTCTGAAACTTCTTGGGCTGCTAATCCTCCAGGTCACTGTATACTGTGTAGCACATGGTCAGTGATTTTTGTTGTGAGCTTATCTTCCCTGTAGAGTTTTTGTTGTACAGAGTCCATTTGTTCTGTGTCCTGGGAGCATCGCTCCAACAGACTTTGCGTGTGCAACTGCTAAGAGCTCTAAGGCCTTCTCTGGTTCAGTACCAGACTTACATTAATCTCACAAACCTAGTACTGCAAGAATTTAAATCTGCATCCATATATGAGGGAGCCTTGAATTTAAAATTGCTCATGGGTAACAATTGTTTTTTGCCCCATTCAGAGCCAAAGAGTCATACTTTCAACAGCTTTACTTTGACTGGTAGAAGGTGTTTAGGTGTTTTTCTCTTCATCTTTTCATATAAGGGCAGCCTTCCCAGGACCTCAACTCTGCCTATACAAGGCTCCCCCGGGTCTCTATACTTCCAGCTTGAGCAGTTGCCTGGTTTTAAATTCCCTCTCTGTTTCTAGCATGTGAGAATTTATACTTATTTCTCTTGAGCTCAGGTACTTTTTTTTTCTTCTCTTTTTGGTCATGTTGTATGGACCATTTCTATATATTTATAGTAAGGAAGTCTCTGTTAGCCCAATCCACCATATTGGAATTAAAAGATATCAGTTAAAGTGCTTTTTTAAAGTTATTCCTAAAATATTAGGAGAAATAAACTCTAAAAGAACTTAAAACCTCAACCTTAGTCCCTCAACCTTGAATTAAGAATCAATTAAAAATATAGGTTCTGG
>PITA01018872.1:0-39189 GCA_004023965.1 Spilogale gracilis | reverse complement strand
TCAGCTCTTTAGGATTTTCCCAGTTAGTTCAGTCACATTTACTGAGCACCCTCAAAATTGTACTATGTGTACAATTGGGTCTTAATGTGTGCCCGAAAGAGTCAATTTCTGTCATAGCTTGTGTAAAATATTTGGGAGCATAGGGCTCAGGTATTTCAACTCAAAGTGGTAGGGGTCTTCAGAAATTTTAGATACTTTTGTAATACTGTGCTATAAAAGCTGTATTTTTCTCTGGGAAGTGGTGGAGGACACATCATCCTCCCTGAACATATTGTTTGTGGTAAAAATTGCTACAGTTCTTTGCTGTTCTTCTTATCAAGAGAGAGAGTCTATTTCTTGGCTTATATTTTGACTGGTCTTGTAACTTGCTTTTGCAAGAGATTGCTATGTAAAGCAAGTTGTGTAGGTATGAACATGACCTTCAGAAAGAGTTTCATATTTCTGCTGATTCTATTGGCCCCAACTAACTACCATGTCAGCAACTTTCATCTTGGTGACCCACAAACTCATAAGCAATAATAGATGATTGTTGTTTTAAGTCATTAAGTTTGGGAACAGCTTATCCATGGCAATAGGTAACTATTCACGGTATTTCAGACCCTCTAAAAGTGACCTGTTTTCAGATCCACTCTACCCTCTATGCCATAATGACAATTTTGAATGTGAGTGCTCATGAACTTGTGGGTAGTTCATATAAAAAGGAAGTCTCTAGGTCTCAGTGAGAGGACACTGAGTATAAGCACTGGATCGTGCCTTTATATGTGGCTCAAAACTCAAAGGAGTAGTTTTTCTGGTTTCTCCAAACATATTGGCTAAAATAGTTTAATACTGGCTGTCAATGCACAAACATGCAGAATAAGCAATTTTGTCCCTTGCTTTTATTTGTTCTATTTAATGAAATTTGCCTTCAAGAAGTTTGATTTTGTGTCTTGAATTAAATTTTGTTTTTGAATTTTAGGCTCATACTATTTTCTTCTAGGAGTGAAACTCATTGGTTTCAATAGCCTAAAAATCTGCCACTTTCTCTGGATATACAACCAGTAATACCAAGGGAATGGTTGGTAAGTTTCCCTACTGCTTATTAAATGTCTGTTTAATTGTTTAAGAAATACTATGATAAGCCTAAGGTTTTTGTATTTTTTGCATATAACTGGTCTTTATTGCTGACATATACTGAAGACTATCAGAGACAACACATTTCACAAGTATAAGGAATAGACATTTAACATCCATCAGTAAACACACAAAGAAAAATGTTCTGGTTTTTGACCGAATATGTGCCTAGATTTCCCAGTTCATTTGGAAGGATACTAGAAATTTGCTTGCCTGTTTCACAGGAAGGAGAAACATCAAGCTGTCTTTGAGTAAATGAATTTAACCTACATCGAGTTTCATTTCAATATTCCTCCTCGGTCTCCTTCATTCAGAATGGTCTCAATATCCATGTGTTGTCTTTGGTTCAATGTTTAAATTATATGGTCTCCCTATAGCTACTCTACGGAAAACCTTCACAGATTATTTGACCCAATTTATTGCCTCATGACTTCTGTTAGAATCTATTTTCTAATACTCCTGTATATTCATTCATACCAGTTATAAGTGTGATCACATTTATGTCACTTCCTTTCCATAGAGATAGCATATTTGTAGCCATTTGAAGTCTTCAATCCCCACATCTGAGGAAAGGGTTAATCAATGTTAAGAATTTCTGGCATTTTGTTTTTGTTCAGGGAGGCCAACAACACCTCCCATATATTGTCAGTTATCCGTCATCTCCATTTTTAGAGAAGACCCCTTTTGAAGAAAGATCTTTGATCTTTTTTTTTTTTGCTATATTCCAACCAGACCTGGGTCTTAGTCCTAATTGAAAGCAGTTCAGGTCTTCAGTATACTCATTATATATGTTTTATAGCCACCTGCTTAGTGACTAAAGAAGAAGAGAGGAGAGAGAGAGAGAGAGTGTGTGTGTGTGTGTGTGTGTGTGTGTGTGTATGTATGTTCATGTGTGCACACGTGGTATTCACCTCCAGGGTGAGCTATCCTTTCCATTCTACTTGGCTCTTCACCCTAACAAGTCATGGATATTTTGCAGTTTAACACTCTGAGATCACAGAAGGAGGAGTAATTTTGTTTGCAGCTGTTTGAACCATTCAAATTCAACAAAGCACCGCTTGTAAATGATGACATCTGTTCAGTGTATGATTCTATTGTGTAGGCACCTGCAGTCTTTTTGGTTGCTATGGCAATTTGGGTAGAGGGACTAGCTGCCAAGTGGAGATAGTTTTGCCCAAATAGGAGTCTTGAATTTCCTGAGCACATAACTCTGCCAATGCCATTAGGTCCAACTAAACAGATAGAGGGGCAAAGAGTAAAAAACAAAGTGGAATCTTAGGTCAGAAGCACTCAGCCCAAGGCAAGAGTGGGGAAACAGAACAGCCTTGGATGTACATGAAGAATTGCTCTCCTTGGTCCTGGTTACTTTGAAAAGTTAACAAAGAATGCCAAAATACTTACCTCTTGGTTACTTAACAAAAAGTAGGCTACATTCTGGGAAAATGACTCTCAGCATGGTA
The DNA here is from genome assembly GCA_004023965.1 of Spilogale gracilis. NCBI lineage: Eukaryota > Metazoa > Chordata > Mammalia > Carnivora > Mephitidae > Spilogale > Spilogale gracilis. The sequence continues at coordinate 36,616 of PITA01018872.1, read as the reverse complement.
TTATATATGCACAATTAATTTAAATATCAAATTTTGAAATGCTGGTGCCAAGGCCAATTCCAGCTGATATAATTTTCTCAGATTAAGTTTCAATGAATATAACATTTCAAAAAAATATATTGTGATATTGAAGGAAAAGCTTTATTGCAAAGGTAGATCACAGCTCCTTTTGTAATAAAGGGAATGAAAAGGAATACTGATTAGAAGGAATGAATAATATCCCTCCTGTGTTAAAGCATAAGATACAGGAGGTTAATTTTTACCCACCAGGTTCTAAAATTGCTCACATAAATTTCCTCATTTATTCATAGAAACTAGGCTACCTGTTGTATAAGGAAAAATTAAGGATTTGGCAAGGAAGAATGCACATTAAATTTATGGTTGTAATTTTAGAGTCTGCATCAAAGTTGTCTGAACATTTGAACTTAGAGCTGCTCTTCAGTGATTTTAAACATGAAAAAAACCAGAGAAGGGCCTGAAGTGAACTATAAAATCAACATTCATTTTGTGTGTACCTGACACTGGGCTTCAACAACATGGAAAATTCTCCACGTTTCTCAGTATTGGACTTTCTCCAGTTAGGCAGTGGGATTTGTACAGGATCCCTACATTAGCATCATTTGAGTGACTTCACACAAATATAGACTCCAGACCTTACCTCAAATACTCTGGGCCAAAATCCTGTGTGGTTGAAGCTTGAGAAAATGCATTTTTAATAAGGAGGCTGTGTGATTCTGATGCTCACTCAAGTTTAAATACCACCCTTTTGTGGAACATGAGTAAAGAAATAGTCTACTATATTCAGTTGTAGAAAATGAAATCTATTAGAATCAATAGGTACAATGATAATGATAGCAAGCAATAGGAATTATATCCATCATTTGGGTGCAAGTTGCTTCAGCAATTAGGCAACATACATGAGGTCTCCAGCTCAGACATTCTCCTTTCTTAGCCTTAACTTAATACAACCTCCTATTGGTCCAGCCTCTGCTTGCCATCCCAGAATTGATAACCAGACTTTTCTAAGTAAGTGGCACCATTGATAGGCCCTAAGGATTTGTAATTTGTCCAATTTGTCACTGCCATTTTTCTCCGCCTTTCTCTTTTACCCAATCACTATAAAGCTGAAACTTTTTTCATATTTGATATCTGTATTTTATGACTCAAGCTTTTGTGCTCGGGTACCTCTCTGGAAAGATACACTAGAGCTGGTGCCTGGGGCTATCATCAAAAATTGGATAACTGGGAAGTACTTTTTAGTTGTAAAATGTTATACCCGTGCATATTGTCCATTCTATATACTAACCAAATTAATTTTAAAGTATAATAAAAATAATTTTAAAGTATAATAAAAATTAACTCTGTATTTATGTGCCACATGGTACTAAACTCCTTGATGACTAACTCTTTAAATTTTCTAACTCCAGTAAGCCTGTATACAAAACGTAAGTTCTAGGAATGTTAAATGAGAATTTTGAAGCACACAAGAGTAATTTTAAACTGTGGGCTTGTACTTGGAAAAAAAGGTACTTTTTTTCTGATGCTTCAGAAAGCTTCTACGTTGCCTCTGCTTTTAAAATGGCACCTCTGGGGGTGCCTAGGCAGCTCAGTCATTAAGCATCTGCCTATGGCTCAGGTCATGATCCTGTAGTCTCAGGATGGAGCCCTACATTTGGCTCTCTGCTCAGCGGGAAGCCTGCTTTTACCTCTCTCATTCTCCCTGCTTGTATTCCCTCTCTCACTGTGTTTCTTTCTGTCAAATAAACAAATAAAATCTTAAAAAAAAATGGTACCTCTGCATAACAAATCTAAATGAACAGAAGTTTGCAAAGCCCCTTGTGTCAATTTAATAACATATCCTTATTCATCTGGCTAAGCCATTACGCTGACAGGATTTTTTTTTGTTGTTTGTTTAAAGTGATTTTCTAACAGACTTGTATAATAGTTGATTTTTTAAAACTAGTTTCTGAATAAATGAATTACTGCAAGTGTTAACGTGGGAAGAAAAAAAGAAGACCCAACTTTTGACAAGAATAAGGCCATCTATTATCAAACCCAAGATGCACAAACTTAAAATGTTCAAAATACTGAGAGGATTAGCCCAGGTCAGTAAATCCTGAATTAAGTTTCTGATTATTTCTGTTCCTGCTGATACTTCCTTCTCTGAAGTTTTACAGTAAATTTGTAACTAAATGATGCAATTTAGTATCTCATCATTCTTCATTCCTGAAATATTTAACATAAATACAGAGGTACCAATTTATAAAGCACAAATATATGCATGTGTACTTCTAGTGTGTGCATACATATATACATGCTTTAATGTTCTTGTTTCATTTCTTTTTTTTTAAGATTTTATTTATTTATTTGACAGAGCGAAACACAGCCAGAGAGGGAACATAAGCAGGGGGAGTGAGAGAGGGAGAAGCAGGCTTCCTTCTGAGCAGGGAGCCCGATGCGGGGCTCGATCCTGGGTCTCCAGGATCATGACCTGAGCCAAAGGCAGTCATTTAACCAACTGAACCACCCAGGTGCTCCTCTTGTTTCATTTCTATTAGACATTAAGATCTCAAAGTCAGGAACAATGCCTCATACATCTTTTCCTTCTCTGCAGTATAAGCATACTGCATGGCAAAAGAGAAAATGAAAAACACATTGCATAATAAAAAGTGCCGTTAAATATTACAATGATCAATTGCTTTCCCAAGTCCACATTACCAATAGGGATTAATAAATCAATGGAATATAAATCCAGTAATCTCTCTGCATCCCCTTCTCCCCTCTCCCCAGTCATTTGCTGCCAAGAAATTTTCCTAGTTCTGTAATAGTTGTTTATCTTTAAGTGGCCAAGTGCGTTGATACTGCTTTTAAAAATTTGCCATTCTTGGGACGCCTGGGTGGCTCAGTTGGTTAAGCGACTGCCTTCGGCTCAGGTCATGATCCCGGAGTCCCAGGATCGAGCTCCACACGCTCGGCGGGAAGCCTGCTTCTCCCTCTCTCACTACCCCTGCTTGTGTTCCCTCTCTCGCTGTGTTTCTCACTATCAAATAAATAAAATCTTTAAAAAAAATTTGCCATTTTTAAAAAAAATTATTATTTTTTGCCATTCTGGAGGCAGATCAAATCTTTAGATTGAGTAATATATTTTAAGAAGTTTTAAAATTAATTATGCTCATCTTTCTCAAGCAATAAAATATTATTGCACTCATGTGTATTTAGACAATGATTTAGGGAAAATGTGAAGATTTAATTAGAAGAAATAGAAATTTTCTGATGTTTCAATCACCTGAATCCAAGTATACTGTTCAGGCTGACCAATTCTAATTGTGTTTCAGAGATAGTTATGAGAGAAAAAACAACATGCAAAGACTCTCCCATACAAATAGCTTGTTATCAAATGTTACTAATGTAGCAATACTTAGATTAGGGGCGCCTGAGTGGCTCAGTCAGTTAAGCATCTGCCTTCAGCTCAGGTCATGATACCAGAGTCCCGGGATTGAGCCTCCCATCAGGCTCCCAGCTCGGGGAGAAGCCTGCTTCTTCCTCTGCCTGGTGATCCCCATGCTTGTGCTCGCTCTCTCTCTCTCTCTCTCTCTCTCTCTCTCTCTCTCTCATTCTATCTCAAATAAATAAATAAAATCCTTAAGAAAAAAAAGAAATATTTAGATTGTTGCTCAAAATAACTCAGCAACTTAAGGACTCTTCTCAAAATCATGGAGCATAGTGGGGAAATCACTAAGAAGGCTACTATACAGGCCTCTTTCTCAAAGTGGTAGCAGGGGAGGTGCTCAGGAATCTGCATTTTAGGCTCTAAAAACAGACTAAGAGATGTTACTTTATGCTTGGTATCCTCTATAGAATAGATACAAACACAGTTGAAATAAATAATTCCAAACCTCTTCTGTTTCTATCATATAGCTAAGGCTTTGGTGATGAAACTTAAAATAATGTAGACATTCCCCTAATAATCTAATGTCTTTTCCCCCCTCATAATATTTTTTCCGTGATAGATAATAAAATACAAGCTTCAAACTGATGTGTATTTGCACACCAAATCATAATGACATCAGCTTCTTTCAGGACTGCTCCCTTAACTTCAGAAAGAAGCAAAATGCTGAGTTTCTTTAGGCAAATAGAAACAAAGTTGGCTAAAATTCGTTGAATGGTCCCAAAATTCTAAGCACTTCTCATATATTAACTCGCAACAGCCCTCTGGATTGGTTGCTACAATCACTTTTTTACATAGAGAAAGAAGGGAGGTTTGAAAAAAAGAAAGAAAAAAGTGCCTTGCCCTCATGGAGAATGATGGAACAAGGCTTGGAGTGCAGACGGCTGGCATGCACAGTTCAGACCCTTCATCATTGTGCTGCTATAGCGCCAGCAAGCTATTTGTATATTTGCTTATTTATTTGTTTTAAAGTAGGGAAACTATGACAATTGACAATGGTACTTCTCTAGTATGTGGGAAAGAAGTCCCTGCTTTAGGTCAGTTTTCCTAAAAGTGGAGCCTGAAATAGAGAATTTGTATTAGTTTCCTATTACTCCAATTACTAGTTACCATAAGCTTTGTGGCTTTAAATGACACAAATTTATTGTCTTACAGTTGCGCAAGTCAGAAGTCCCACAGGTCTCCCTGAGGCAAAAATCCAGATTGGTACTCCTTTCTTGTGGCTCTAGGAGAGAGTATTCTGTTTTTGTTTTTCCTTTCCCAGCTTCTAGACTGCATTCTGTGACTCGTGGCCCTTTCTTCCATCTTTAAAGTCAGCAACAAGGCATCTCTCTAAACATTCCCCTGTAATTACGGCTCCCTCTGATTTCTTCTGCTCTTCTCTCCCAATTTTAGGGACCCCTGTGCTTACATTGGCTCTACCCAGATAATCCAGGGCAATCTATTTTAAGGTCAGTTTATTGGCAATCTTAATTCATTTGTGACTTTTCCCCTTTGCTATGCAACCTAATGTATTCGCAAATTCTGGGGATTCGTATATGGACATCTTTGGGGCAAGATCCATACTCACATGATTTATTAACAGATGCTCCCAGTACAACAGGAGGGAGGGAAGCAGGATAGGGCTGGAGAACAAAGCTAAGATGTGACTTCAGCTTGAGACTAGCCTCAATGTAAACCCTAGTACAAACTCTTCAGTACAAAGGATACCATAAAGTTAGTCTCAAAGTTAGTCTCACTTGCAAGAGAGCTGCAAGTGATCTGGAATTGGTCTTAGCCTATAAACTGAGGTAGTTCCAACTTGTCCAAAGATGATTATCAAGAGAAGGGCAGTTTGAGTCATCATGAGGCAACATTCACAGCAACTGAAGATTAGGTGCCACTTACACTAAAGAGGCTCTGGGCAGAGAAGCAATGGTAGCCACTCTATATAAACCCCATTATGGGCAGACTTTTGTTAAGGACACTAGTCACATTGGATTGGGGCTCACACTAATGCCCTCCTTTTAACTTCATTATTCCTACTGAATTGTGTCTCCCCCTGCATTGACCTCTCCCCAAAATGTTGGAAATATTAACCCTTAGTATCTTAGAATGTGATCTTACCTAATTCAGTGTGACTGGTGTCCTTATAAGAAAGGAAAATCTGGACACACAGAAGGATGTGCACAAGGGGGAAAGGGCATGAAGATACAGAGAAAGAATGCCATGTAAAGATGGAGTATTGGGGGCACCTGGGTTGCTCAGTGGTTAAGCCTCTGCCTTCAGCTCAGTTCATGGTCCCAGAGTCCTGGGATCGAGCCCCACATCGGGCTGCCTGCTCAGCAGGAAGCCTGCTTCTCCCTCTCTCACTCCCCCTGCTTGTGTTCCCTCTCTGGCTGTGTTTCTCTCTGTCAAATAAATTAAATCTTAAAAAAAAAAAAGATGGAGGATTGGAATGATGTATATGTAAACCAAGAGACATGTAAAGCTTACTAGAACTATGTAAGGGGCAAAGGACAGTTCCTTCAGAGGGAGCATAGCCCCACCAAAATCTTCAGACTTCTAGCCTCCAGAACCATGAGACAATGAATTTCTATTGTTTTAATCTACTCAGTTTGTGGTACTTTGTTATGATAGTCCTTGGAAACTAATATAAAGCCTATGTCACAAAGCCTACAAAAGAGAAACTAAGAAATTATGGAGTCACCCTCGTCAGAATTTCTTCCAAGTGGTTTCCTTCCACATTGTCAGGTCATGATATTTAGGATTTGCTTTAGCTAAGAAGTCATTAATCTAAACTCTTCCCTTAACTTGAGAGAATAAGGGCAGGACCTCCCCACCCCCCTTTTTTTAAAGTAGCCTCTGTGCCCAGCATGGAGCCCAACAGGAAGCTTGAACTCACAACCTTGAGGTCAAGACCTGAGTTGAACACTTAATCAACTGAGCCATGCAGGTGGCCCAAGGGTAAGACCTTTCTTCACCATGTTGGTAAATTTTGTGAATTCCACTTCTGGAATCCCACTCTTGCCTGCAAGTGCTCTGATAATAGACCCATAGCCTTGATTTAATTAATTACAAAATGTTCTTTCTTTCAAACCAGTAAGTTCCTTGAAGACAAGTATTATCCATATTCATATCCATGATACATAGCATGTAGCCTAATATAATAGAAACTTAGAAGGAATTAATGAATAGTGTTTCTACCTTTGGGGATGCCCAAAGGATATTAGCAGTAATTTTTTTGTGCTCAGAGATTAGGAATCAAAAGAAAGAAAGAGGAGTCTTAGATAATGTAGGAAGCCAGGAGATAATGGATTGGGTTGGCAATAGGATGATGTGGTTCTATAGAAATTGTGCTTTTCCCCTGTGAGCAATCTCTTGGCATTATAACTGAAAAATTACGAAATGGAGGCATGATTAGAAATAACTTTGGCCCAAAAAACTCCAGAATACAATAAAATTTGAACATAATTTGAAGGAAAAAAACCCAACCATACAAACTCTTGGCATGGAAAAGAAATTTCTCTAAAGCTGTGAAATTGCATGATTGTATGCTGCTACAAGATATTGAATTTTACCACTCTTGACCCAGGCATTGCAGGATAAACACAGCTGACTTTTTATGCTGACCTAATACTACTTTAAAATTATAATTGAATTACTGAAATGTCTTCTACCACAGTGCCAGAAGTAGAACCATGGGACTCCTAAGGAAAAAAACCTTGTAATGAAAACACTGAGGTGCCATAATTTCCATTCCAATTTAGGCAGCAAACAAAATGCACCATTGCCAAGGCCAGCTTTTTTCTACTGACCTTTAAATAGATTTCATTTATATAAGAAAAGTGTGTAACAATCTTCGTGAGTAGAAATTGAAATATATGTATTAAGTTCTATAATCCAATGATCTATGTTCAGGCCCATGATGTAAATTTCACCAAAGCCTTCCACACCTATTTCACTGGCTTTCATCATAGACCAAAATACAAAGGATACATCTTAGAATTATCTTGGAGAGCACTTACGTATTCAGGGAAAAAATACAAGCAAGGTTAAAAGGGAAAAACATCATTATTGAAATATTACAGCCAGAAAGCCGATTTCACAGCGGCTGTTCATATAAAGAAGCATAGCTTTCATCTATTTATTCACTCATCCATTTTTGCGGGAGAGTCACCACCCAGACACACAGGAAGGGGCCTATGCTCTTCTCCTAAGTATGACTTTGTTCTCCTTTCAGCCTGTACATTTTGTCTGGCTCAGGACTCCACAGCTGCTCCATACCCTTCTGCACTGTGTTTTGTTGAAACAAATATTTCCTCAAATGTCAAAGCATACCACCACTGACATCTTATTGCTGAAGTTCTGAAGATTCCTTGTCTGAAGTGGCTGAGCTCTACAGATAATTATTTGATAGGTGTCTGTATGTTTATGTGGGGTGTATATATATAAGCATATCAATGTTTTTGCATGAAGTTCTTAAAAAATCTTTCAACTACAATTATAACCTATTAAAATATCTTCAGGTACCTGGCATTTGATGATCAGGGGTTCTTTCCATTAAACTGTTAAATATAAGTGTGAGCAAGGATTTTTAGTTATTAACATTGGTGCTAACTTCTTCCGGTGACGTTTGGATTGAACAAAGGTGGAAAACTTTATAAGCATAGTGCCTCTGAGTTTTATAAAGATTGGCAAATCTCAAGTGCATAGTAAAACTAAAATAACCTGTCAAATAATTCAGGACCTATACCAATTTTTAAGATTAACTTGACATTCAGCACCCCTTTGGAGTTACAAAACATCCTATCACAAGGAGCTCTGTGGTTACCTTTCTGAGTAATTTGGTTTCAGTTGTTATGTTTAATTGTAAAGGTGAGTAGTGACTTTCTTAAATTTCTTTTTTAATTTGAGAAATGATTTTTTTAATTGATGACATTTTTTTTAATTGTTACTAAAATTTTTTTTTCCCAGTGTTCCAAGATTCATTCCCCATTCCCCACACCCAGTGCTCCCCGCTTTAGGTGCCCCCAGTACCCACCACCAGGCTCTCCCATTCCTCCACCCCCCTCCCTCCAAGTCCCTCAGTTTGTTTCTGTGTTCAAAGTCTCTGTTGTTTCGTTTCCCTCCCTAGATTACCCTAGTTCCCATTTGCTTTCCTTCTGCCACTGTCCTCCAGTTTGCCGCTCATGCACCGCAAGTAAGTGAAACCATGTGATACTTCACTTTCTCTTGTTGGCTTATTTCACTCAGCATAATCTCTTCCAGTCCAGTCCATGTTGCTACAACAGTTGGGTATTCATCCTTTCTGATGGAGGCATAGTATTCCATTGTATATATGTACCACATCTTCTTTATCCATTTATCTGTTGATGGGCACCTTGGCTCTTTCCACAGTTTGGCGATTGTGGCCATTGCTGCGATGAACATTGGGGTGCATATGGCCCTTCTTTTCACTACATCCATATCTTTGAGGTAAATGCCCAGTAGTGAAATTGCAGGGTCATAGGGTAGCTCTATCTTTAATTTTTTAAGGAATCTCCACACTGTTTTACAAAGCGGCTGGACCAGTTTACATTCCCACCAACAGTGTAAGAGGGTTCCCCTTTCTCCACAGCCTCTCCAACACTTGTTGTTTTCTGTCTTGTTAATTTTGGCCATTCTGACTGGTGTAAGGTGGTATCTCAGTATGGTTTTGATTTGAATTTCCCTGATAGCTAGTGACGCTGAACATTTTTTCATGTGTCTGTTGGCCGTTTGTATATCTTCTATGGAGAAGTGCCTCTTCATGTCTCTTCCCCATTTTTTGATGTGTTCATCTTCTTTTTGGGTGTTGAGTTTGAGTAGTTCTTTATAGATCTTGGATACCAGCCCTTTGTCTGTAGTGTTGTTTGCAAATATCTTCTCCCATTCTGTGGGTTGCCTCTTTGTTTTGTTGATTGTTTCCTTGGCTGTACAGAAGCTTTTTATTTTGATGAAGTCCCAGAAGTTCATTTTCGCTTTTGTCTCCTTTGCCTTTGGAGATGTGTCTTGAAGGAAGTTGCTGTGGCCGATGTCAAAGAGGTTACTGCCGATGTTCTCTTCCAGGATTTTGATGGATTCCTGCCTCACGTTGAGATCTTTCATCCATGAGAAATGATTTCTTTACTGGTTTTCTAGTCCTGGCAATTTGAGGATTCTGAGCATTTTCTGAAAGCAAATCTGCACTAAGGGATAAGCAATAAAATGATCCCAAAAAACCAAACCATATGGAGAGCAATTTGGCAATATTGTCAGAATTATAAATGTGTAACCCTTTGATGCAGTAATCCCTGGGTCAAAAAGTTATGAAAATTTATGTTACAGAAATATTAGCACATTGGCGGCGCCTGGGTGGCTCAGTTGGTTAAGCGACTGCCTTCAGCTCAGGTCATGATCCCGGAGACTGTGGATCGAGCCCCGCATCTGGCTCCCTGCTCGGCGGGAAGCCTGCTTCTCCCTCTCTCACTCCTCCTGCTTGTGTTCCCTCTCTCGCTGTGTTTCTCACTGTCAAATAAATAAAAAATATTTAAAAAAAGAAAAGAAGAGATATTAGCACATGTGAGAAATGACACAAGTGCAAGCTTATTCACTTCCACATCGTTTAATAATTTTAATGATCAGAATATAAAAGTGCAACATCAGTGGATTGACTAAATTATGATAGATTGATAAAATAGAATATGATATAACTTTTTAAGAAGAAAATTCTTTCTATATACTGATATGGGTCTATCACCAAAATATATTGCTAAATGAAATAAAGATGCAGAGCAGTGTATATAGGAGGCTATCTTTTGGGAGCCTGGGTGGCTCAGAGGGTTACGTCTCTGCCTTTGGCTCAGGTCATGATCTCAGGGTCCTGGGATCGAGTTCCACATCTGGCTCTCTGCTCAGTGGAGAGCCTACTTCCCCCTCTTTCTCTGCCTGCCTCTCTGCCTATTTGTGATCCCTCTCTTTCTGTCAAATCAATAAATAAAATCTTTAAAAAAAAAAGGCTATCTTTTGTGTAGAAAGGGTAGAGTTCAGAAAATATATTTTCATTTTTTTATAGCTGCATCAAGAATATCAAGTAACTAATGACAGTCGTTACCTATGTGTTGGGAGGAAGTGTTGCTTGTAAGTGTCGGAAGGTTGTAGGATAGGGAGATTTTTACCATATTTGGTTTTATGTTCTGTCATTTCTGAACCAAAAAATACCTGTTTGAAAATTTTAGAAATCTGAATAAAGATAGTTTTAAAAATAAGCAAAATAAAATAATTTCCATATATCAGAACATACTAGTGTGATTGGAAATGCTATTTCACTGCCTAGCCCCTGAGTACTCATGCTACACAATTTCATATTGTCTGCTGTGCCTGGAGAACTTCCCATGAGATTTTTCTGGAAAAATCATGCTGCAGGATCCAGAAGATAATTTTCCCAAACATGACAATCTTTTTCTCAGGCTTTCCTCCACCATATTTAGTGATTTCTCCTTTGCTCTCAATCTATCACAGCCACAATCTGCTAAAGATGAATGTGCTCACCTTCCCCCTCTCTTCAAATCACTTTAAAGCCTTGACAGTCGACTTGTTTAAACCTCTTGAATACCTATGAATTTCTTAAGAAATATCCATATGCTCCCTTATTCTCCTACTCCAATGTCACCAATAGTATATCTACCTTCTCCAATTATGAATATCTTAACAACTATATACAAAGTACAAACAAGTCCAACACCATGCTAGGTGTTATTAGAAACCAAAGACTAAGGTGTGCACCACAATATTGCTCCACAGCCTCGTGCTGCCCCAATAAGGTCACAATCCAGCCACCCTGCCTCCACCTTTAAGTTACGAAGTTCTTTTCTTTTCATATTGAATGAGACCCCATTCTGTACCAAGCACAAACTTTTCAATTTTATTTCTTAAACTTTACGTCCCTCTACAAGTTCTTCCTGATATATAACCCCAGCTGTCTTTTATGGATCTAATTCTTTGTGCCAGTCATGGGGCACATCTTTTTAAAAATGGAAAGTACAAGTTTCACTGGCTATAAGTTTACTGAACCAAAGATGTAACATTTTTTCCCGATGGCTGAACTCCTATTTCAAAACCCATTCCACTAGCAGCAGAGATGGAATCCTAATTTCCGAATGAACTAAGTCCATTCAGAAATTTTCTCCATTCTCACCTTCAGACTTATATTGTTATTGGGGTGGGGGTGGTTCAAAATAGGATCATGTTGTGTCCAGTCTTTGGTAAGAGGAAATGATTTTGTCCTCAGTCATTTCCCAGCCAGGATGACCTCTCCTGAGCTGTTCATTGTCTTATCTGACCAATGATCATCACCCTGCCTCAGTAACATTTCTTGGTCCTACTTGATTCTCTGGAACCTGCTATTTCATTGCCCCCCCGCCCCATAGAGTTCAACATCCTCCCAGATCCAGTGATATACACTGGTGATATACACTCTGTTCCAATGTTGATCATGATGGAAAAGAGCTCCATGCCATGCAGGATTGGATATTGGCTAGCCCCAGATTTCTAAAATACTCAGAATAACGGATTTCTAAGAAGACTCATTTCAAGTGCAAAATTTATGTTTTTTTAAAAATTGGTATTCTTATTAAAAAAAAATTAGAGTCACATGGATTATTTAAAGCTGGAAGGGACCATGAAGATAATCCCCTCTCTTAAAAATTCATAGGAAAACTGGACCCAGAGAGGCTTAGCTTCTCATATTCATAAAACGAGTAAACAGAGAAGAACTAGAGCCTGCCATCTAATTCTAAAAGCAAAACAAAACAACAATAACAACAACAACAAAAAAACCCACCATTTCTACTTTATCATACTCCTCCCATCCCTCAAATGCTGAGAGAAAAACCAGGGTTGTCCACAGACTTTAAGCTTTACAAGTGAGGCAGCTTTAGCTCATCATCACTGTATTCACAGCAGGTAGCATACTGCCAGGAATGCTGCAGGTGAAGGAAATCATCTCCTCTCACCTCGTTAAACCAAGGTAACATGTTCGATATAACACTATTATCAAGAATATCTGGTTACCTTTCCTCCACAGCTTTTCTGGACAACTAAGCCAAGCATCCACCTCAAACCTCTCACCTCTCTTTCCTGCCCCTTCTTCAAGCACAAATACATGGGTATTTCTGCTGGGTTCTATGGAAGCCATCTGAGTAACCACTGCCAAACTGTTCCCCATAACAGCAGCATTAACATCAACTGGGAACTCATTAGAAATGTAGAGTATCTGGACACCCCAGACCTAGTGAATCAGAATCTACATTTAACAAGATCCCAGGGTGATTCATATGCACATTAAAGATTAATAAGTACTAGCATAGGGTCCATATCAAATGCACAGTCGACATATACTTTATTTCCTGTAAAGATGTACTAGCAAGGGAGTAAATTATATTTGAAGAGAGAAAGAAAATATTGTTAACCTCTTTTCGGGGAGCTAGATAAAATTTTATTCCCAAGCTACAGTTATATTATTCTTAGATATAGTTTTTGTCCTGTATTCAATTTGTCCTGTATTTTGTCCTGTATTCAATTCAATTTTTAAGTCCTAGAAAGATTGGATTATATTGTCACTTTGAAGTAGCATGATTTTAATAGAAACAAATGTAGTACAAGACATTTCTTGAGAATTAATGACAAGTCAGGAGAAATGGCTGGCTTAAGACAAGATTGAAAGCAATTAATCCAACAAGTTATTAATTCTTAAGACATGGCTCATGTTGAAGTCACTATTGTTTCATCCACAGAGCACTGGGAAGCAAGGAAGGAAAGGAAGAAAAGAGAGGAACAGAGAAAGAGAGAGAAAGAGAGAAAGAGAGAGAAAGAGAGAAAGAGAGAGAAAGAAAGAAAGAAAGAAAGAAAGAAAGAAAGAAAGAAAGAAAGAAAGAAAGAAAGAAAGAAAGAAGAAAGAGAGAAAGAAATGGAGAGAGGGGGAGGGGGAAGAAAGGAAGAAAAAGAAAGAGAAAGACCAGGTGACTGGGTGGCTGAGTCATTAAGTGTCTGTCTTTGGCTCAGGTCATGATCCCAGAGTCCCGGAATCCTGGAGTCCCAGAATCCTGGATTCTGGGAATGGAGCCCTGCATGGGGCTCCCTGCTCAGCAGGAAGCCCGCTTCTCCCTCTTTCACTCCCCCTGCCTGTGTTCCCTCTCAAGCTGTGTTTCTCTCTGTCAAATAAATAAATAAAGCACTGGGTGTGGGGCATAAACAATGAATCCTGGAACACTGAAAAAATAAAATAATGTAATTAAAAAAAACTAACACCGAAAAAAAAAGAAAGGAAGAAAAGAAGAAAGGTTCTATAGATCTCTCCTCATGCTCTAGGCTGTTTCATTTGTTGTTTTCTGGAGGGCCTCATCAGAGAACCACTGCTTTGTTCATTAACCTTTCAAATTGCTTAAAGTTTGCAGCACATTATGAAGTATGATCTATTGCTGTTACCTCAACATTTCATTTAGTTCCTCTACCACCCCTACCACTGGTTGGAAATGTACTGTCAGTTCCAAACTCATTATGCAAATACTAAACGTAGGCATTACTATTCTGACTTCCATTAGCTCTACTCCACTATTATCCTGGCCTCCTGTGAATCAGAAGTGTCAAATTACACATGTAGATTTGTGGGAGTTTGAGTTTTGGTGTGATAGGAAGTGGTCTCCCACAGATTCAGCAGAAAGTCAATTGGATTTGAGTCAAACACTGCATTCTGCATTTTCAAATATTACAGTTCAAATATATCCTCTCAAGAAAAATCTTACAGCATATGAACTTTAAGAATTAGCTTAGGAAATCATTTCATGTTTACAAATCCAGAAAACAGCTCCCCTCAAAATTCCTGCAGACTTGAATATCTGCTGAAACTTCTATTTGAAGATGGTTACTTGTAGGCTAAACAATGGATAAGATACTGGACTACAGAAAACATTTTAAGACAAAACAAAGCAACCTCAAGTTTACCTTCTATTTTTCAGACTTTTTGTGCATATATCAATTTTTACTTTATACTTTATGCAGCATGCCCTAAAAGCTGTCTGCCTCCATGTGCAATGAAAATGTATTTAAATTTCCTCAAGATTGTGAGTTTCACATTCCTTGTAAATCAAGAAAGGAAATATCGTGTCTATAAATTCACATGTTAAATCACTCCTTTATTCAAAATAGGAAATCTTAAATACAAAAGGCCATTTTTCATAAAGAAAACACAAGTAAGACTTGCTTGGTTCATTTACCACTATTCCTAACTGATTTGTTTTAGCCATGTAAGCAGTGCAGAGCTGATCTAAGAGTGCTTGATGAAGTATTTTCATCCTGCTCCCAATTTCTCATGCCAGAATTCACTGATACCATCTCCAGCTGGTTCTGAACACCTTTATTCATGTTGGCTAAAATCGAAACATTTTCCATCAATGGATACCCATGGTCTGAATGGAATTTAATCTTTTAAGAACCCCCTCCTCATCAACATGACTATTTCAGTCATTGTCTGTACCTGAATAAATATATCTTATACATATACCTATCTTTAAATATATAGAAAATAATTTTGGTTAATAGGATGACAATGCACTGAGGTGTTCTTTAATTTTGTCATTACCTTTTAGTCTAAGTTAATGGGTACTTAGTTCAACTCTTATGGATAGAAATTTTTTATTTTATTTTATTTTATTTTATTTTTATTTTTTTATTGTTACTAAAAATTTTTTTTCCCAGTGTTCCACGATTCATTCCCCATTCCCCACACCCAGTGCTCCACGCTTTAGGTGTCCCTAGTACCCACCACCAGGCTCTCCCATCCCTCCACCCCCCTCCCTCCAAGTCCCTCAGTTTGTTTCTGTGTCCAAAGTCTCTGTTGTTTCGTTTCCCTCCCTAGATTACCCTAGTTCCCATTTACTTTCCTTCTCCCACTGAAATAAGCCAAGAAGAGAAAGTCAAGTATCGCATGGTTTCACTTACTTGCAGTGCATGAGGGGTAAACTGGAAATTTTTTATTTTAAAAAATTTAAAAACCTGATCTTACTATTTAAAATGTGGGCAAAAATACTTTAGAGAATGAGAAAATAGGATTAAGTGTGTTTTCTTTTGCTGCACAATCTGAATCCCCCTACCACCGCTGACCACCTATTCTGCACTAAGCATCCTGTGAGGGCTTGGCTGCATCAACATGTTATGGCTCAGTCTTTGACCTGAAATAGGTCTTAGTAGGTCAGATTTGTGAACTGGGGGATGAGTCTTAATTTTTAAATTCATATGATTCATCAATTCTGAGGCAATAAAGTGAAGTGTGATTTGAAAAACAGAAACTCATTATAGATTATATTAAGACCTTTTAGAAAGTATATATATTGTGTATATAGGAGATTTGTGGAAATTAATTTTATATCCACCTTTAAGAAAGATGGTGAATGCTGACAGGAAAAAAAATAAAGGCTATAGCAACTTCAGGTATATAACATCCACTACACATTTAAAACACTGTCTCCAACAACCTTAAAAGCCTTTGAATTGTGTGTACTTATTACCAGTTCAATAGATTTCTTAACATCTCTAATTCTGACATCCAGAGATATTGATCCAAACATATTTTATTACTAAGAGCAGCTGATCTATTTAAGCATCTAAAGATTTTTTTAAGTCCATTTTTATCCATGAGTTTTCTCCCTAAGACTTGTGACTCTAAGTTTTATGTAAGGCAGCAATTTCTTGACATTCATTTAAAGCATGGAGTTAAGAATATTAGATTTGGATTTAATTGACTCTTACTTCACAGTCAAACTCATGAACTTGTACAAATCCTGGTATTGAAAATGACCTAAGATGAAGAGTATATTAGAGAAAATACTTGAGATGATGTGTATTTTCAGCAAACTAACTTTTGTTTGAATAAATGACCTGGTCAAATTAAGTTGTTTCAATAATGAACTCATGGATTTGTTTGGTTAAATGAGCAGTAAATTTACATATGGTCATCAATTTAAGTTTCATGACCTTTTTTACACTTAACTTTTTCTTCCCAATAGTCAGAGTCCTATGGTTTAAAATGTAAACTGGAACTTGGGAGTGATAAGGAATATGAGGAAAGAGTGCCAAGAATGGCATTCTGAAATTTTGGGTTAACCAACACTTTAACACAGCTTTCCTTATAATATAGATGATTTAACTGCATCATTTGAAGAATCACTAGTGACTCTTGGTCATTTAGGCACAATATGTTAAATATTATGAAAACAAAGAAACCAAATCAGAAGCTCAACATAAAGTTAAAAAAAGGTAAATTAACCAGTTACTTTATTTATACCAGTTTTCCAAATAGCTAATGGGGTATTTGATGCACTGGGTGATATGTTGTGTATTAGCAATTGACCAAGTTGCAATTGGAGGAAGAGGTTGTGGTAACTAAGAGGAAAAGGGGTGGGATGGGTGAGAAGGTGACTGATTTGTCAATTTGTGCATGTATCTCTTCAGTAATGCATCTAGGCAATACTCTTGACTGATGAGGAAGAAAAATCACATCAGAAATTTTTAGCCTACAATCACTGATACGAGGAGATTCCCTGATGTAAAAAGACTATAACTCAAAATCTCTTGCCTCCTTTTAAGTTGCTCAGCTTTGTGATCAAGTAACTAAGATATAGAAACAAAACTGGATGGGACATTTCACTACACCAAGTAAGAATACGTGGATTAAAGTACTCACCTTTCTCTATTACCTGCAGCAACTATTGACAGTAGTAAAACTGTTCTTTGGTCTATGATGTAGCAGAAAAATACTTTGAAAACATTCAATTTCAATTGAGTGTTTGGATATTGTATGAGTCCCTAGTACATCAGTCACCCCCTTAGGTGCTTTCTAATAAATAAGGCAGGCTTAGTCTAGGTCTTTGTTCTCAGTTGCCAGTTAATGAGCCTTCAGTAACAGAATTCTTGCAACAATAAGGACAAAAAATCCAAAGCCAAGTGTGCTATTTGGGATAGGATTTGTCTAGCTGGGAAGCCATCAGTGATCCAACCATTCAGTAGTTACTAAGCTCCATCTATTTGCTGGTTACTTTGTGAATGCTTGACCCCAGTGTTGAATAAGAGCCCCCGCTCTCAGGTAACTTATTTCATAGTGAGGTATAAAGAGAAAATAGATAACATAATTATTTTTAAAAATTGCTAATTAATACTACAAGGGAAACACACCAAGTAAAGATTGATTGATTGATTGATTTTTATTTATATTTATTATATATTTATATTCACCTATTTGGGCACCAGGTGGATACTACTCAAAGTCTGTGACCTAGTTTACAGGGAAAACACTGTACTTATATAATGAGTTTGAACTCTGACAAGGAACATGCAAGCCAAGGAGTCACCAAGTTACTTTGACACATAACGTTAATCTACAAACGAAGGTAGATGGTGAAACCGAATAGCTCTGTAGAGGATGTCACAGAGGTCAAAACTCTACTTTAATCATTAACACTTAAAGATCTGCATTAAAATGATGTTGAGATTAGGACACAGCAAGAGGAGTAGGAATTTAAGATCAGGTTGACATTCTAGTTCTGCTACAGGCCTCACTATTTCATGACCTCTGATCCATATATAACGAGCAGTATTATAGGTTCTGTGATGGCAGACAGAGCCTTGGGAAAAAAAAAAAAAGGTAAGACATGGTCAAACGGTGAGCAATGATATGTAAATAGATACTGCATGGTATGTTGTCTCACATCCCTATCATCTTCACTTACTGATTTAAAATAGAAAGACAAGGGATACCTAATTCAAAGCATCCATTTGTTCATTTAATCACTTACTTCTTGGACACATAGTTATCTAGCCTACACTGTAGTTCTTCCTAAACCTAACTTGGTATACACTAAGGAGTCTGACATTTGATTAATCCAAAGAACTATAATATGGTAAAACCACCCATGTGTATCACTCATGACAAGCCTACTCTGTTGCTATGGATTCCTACAGGGTGGGGGTGTATGGTACAAGACTTCAGGTTACTTAGTGACACCTTCCTTAGGGCACCACAAAGTTATGATAAGTAGTTCACTGCTTTATTACATTTCATGGACACTAGCTAAGTCCACTTGCATATTTAGGAAAAATGTCCACCACGAATGCTAACTAGGGATTGCAAACATTCAGCATGAGATCATTTCATTGCACATGCAATATTGAGCTGTTCAAAAATGAACAATATTTGGATAAAGATATAATATAGAAACACAAGAAAGTAGCCTCCTGTCATAGTTACTGTTGGTTAGGCCCTTACTAAAGATTAGTCCAGGTTTTATTTTTTTAAAAAACTAAGGAGAATGCAGATTTGGGGAAGGAATAAGATAGCAAAAAAAAAATAATTTTAAGTTAAAAAAATCAGATATAAGTGGAAATAATACCAAATAAGAATCACTTATCCTAAAGATGAAAAAGCTGATGTGACTCAATGATGATAATGTGTATGAAGCGGCAAGATAAGGGATATTGGACAAATGCGTTCTATAGAACCAGAGTGAGTGGGATAGAGAGGAATGAGGAAGAAAGAAACAAATGAACAAAAAGGAATGGACTTGTTTGTACTTAAGCATTTAGTTAGATGTTTCTAAAATGTTTTTCTCCCAAATGATCCTTAAACATGAACAAATCTAAGGAACTTGTAGAATTAAAACCTTATTTAGTTAGCATCATAGAAGAAGCCACTTCTATTCTACTGATCTTTCCAAAGCATTTCTACTTGAAACCAAGAGCTCTAACATAATGGTCTTAAAATAACAATTGCTATCCCTGCATTGAATTTGAACTGTGTACCAGGCATTCTAAAGCTTTACATTCTAACATCACAACACTATGAATTAGGTTTCATTAAACCTGTTTACCAGTGAATTAACTGGGGCATGAGGGTTCAAATACCTTGTCCAACACTCAGGGACTCAAAGTCCAATCTGAAAGCCATTGAACAATGTTTCTTTGCCATGACTTCTGCAGAATGTGGGGCCTGAGTGCTTTTGCTTGGGGCCTACATCAGGAAAGCAGGTAGTATATACACACTTTTTCTTGTCACATATACAGGTCATTAGAATGCAGAAGTCCACTTAGTTTTTGAAAGTGGAATCTCCAGAAATAAAGTTGTACGACCAGCTAAAGCTTGAGTCACTATTTGAAATCTAGCAATAACTTCACCAAAAGTATAGCCTTTATTTAAGATGAGTAGACAGTGAATTATTTATGCTGATAAAGTTACTCGCAAATGCTAAAACACTAAGTATAGAGAATTTCAATTACTCAGGCCCAATAGAGTCTAACAACAGTTGAATCATTAAGATAGGGTTTATGTACCTGCAAGTAATAAAATACTGTTTTCTCTCTGAGATTGAGGTCTCTAAGGCAAATTCCAACTTAGTCAACCAAAATAAATGAGGTAAATAAGATAGAACTTACTAAGGATATTGTCTATAGTTCCAAATCTTTGAGAAGCTAAAATATCTAAAAAGATACATCTGAAATTAATGGTGCATAAGGATGAAACTTCTGAATGTCAGCCTTACAACAAAGGTGAGTGGGATGAGATAATGAAACTTTATTCAACTTTAGGAATGTACTACCTTAAAACAGTTTTGTTCTTCCTAAATAATTTTTT
This sequence comes from Spilogale gracilis, assembly GCA_004023965.1. Lineage (NCBI taxonomy): Eukaryota > Metazoa > Chordata > Mammalia > Carnivora > Mephitidae > Spilogale > Spilogale gracilis. The sequence continues at coordinate 16,511 of PITA01018872.1, read as the reverse complement.
ACCTTCATGGAAAATACTAAGTCAATAGTTCATTTATAGAAAACTTTCTGTGTATGGTTAAGTGAGGTGGAGGTCTGAGGAAAGTATTAAAAACTTAGTCATTAGATCACTTCGTTGCCCATTAGTGCTATCTAAAGAAATGTCTTGAACCCTGACCCCTCCACAAATACTCTAATACATTTTAAGAGACTCTCATTTTTCATTTTCTTTCCATATTGTCATAAACACACTTTCTCATAGAGTTGCTTCTCTTTCTAGATGCATTTAGTTGGCTTTGTTCTCTTTTATCCCTTTGGGGCCAAAAGAGGTTCTTTCTGATAGCAGTTAGAATCACTTGGGTCACTGGAACACAACGTCTCATCTCAGCAGGGAGTACAGTAGCACTCTGCGGTATAACCCCACAGTCCCACACAGCAACTGTAGGTTACTAACTCTGTGCAACTATCGCCCAAGCTCAATTCTCAGTATTCGTTAATTAAGGCTGCCCTGTTTCCCTTGCAAGAGAGACTCCATCCTCTGCCACCTGCAGGTTATCATCCACATGTAGCATTCCGTAAAGTCCTTGAATAGTTACTCCATTCAGTTCTCGCTCATTCTATTAAGTCACTTTTGACGTGTGGTGCCTGACCCAGGTTATCCAATTAGAGATGGCATCACTAGCATTGATGTAGGCTTGTTACTAGAAGTTCTTTGCCCTCTCTTATGACTATGCTCATGTTTATATTTGTGTGTTTTTATGTATGTCAAAGAATCCAGGCTCTGATGTACATTTCTGAACTGGGATCATTGTTAGAATAGTGTGTCATGTGGCGACAAGCAAACTGTAGGCATTTATAATTAATGTATATCAGTATTCTTACCATCCCCCGCACCTCACCCACCTTTCCCTCCAGCCTCTCATGATAACAATTATGGATAACTCTATACTCTTCTCCCTATACTGTCACAGTACTTAGGTGTACAACAAATCTGCTGCCATTAGGAGAGCCATAGGCCTCCAATCTATGTTTTTTTCCACTGTTTCCCCCAAAATTCACCAGAAAGTACCATTGACACTAGCACAAGTCATACACATACGGTACATACATACACCCTGACCACACCTTCCTACTGGAGATATGAAATATTTCTTAGGTGCTAAAGAGTTGTTTTTTAAAAGGAATATTGGCATTTAAAGAGTAGCTTTTGTATAGCTATATTGTGTTTTAAGGAGTGAACCCTTACTAGTTGAATCTCAGGCAAAAGGACACATTATACAGCAGGTATTTGGGAGAAGAGGGATCCTCAGATCCTAGATTATCCTCTAAAGCCATGTGTTAAAATAATCCCTTTATAGCCTGGCCTAGGGAAGATAATACAGTGAGATGGAAAAATCCACCTCACCCATGGTATTCAAGAGGATTGGGATCTAAACTCAAATTTGCCACTAAGTGATACATGAGAAACCTCAAATTTAACTGTCTTGATTTCAATCTCTCATGCATAAATTGAGTTAGTTGGCATTAAATATGATTATATCATATTATGTTCTTAGAATGGAGTTCATCTGGTATTTGTAATGTGAAACAAGGGAATGGAAGAGAAAATACATATCAGTAGGGGAGCAATTTCAATAAGAGAAATGAGAATGCAGCTACTTTTACAAATGGAAGACAAATCAAAATATATGTACCTTCATAGAATCCACAGATTTCAAGTGCATACGTTTGTTATTTGTCAGTTGAGTTCTAGAGAAAAGAAGCTAGAGGAGGCCATTAATGTATTAATAGGAGTTTTAAGAATGAAATTCAGACTAATCCAATCTTTACTGTTTCTCAATCTAATTCCTAAATAGATGGACCTTAAAAAACTACCAATTAATTTTAAAGGGCCAACAAGTCTGCACCTCACAAAAATAGGTGTCTTATTTAAGGACATTTAGTTATGATTATATTCAGACCAGAGGTATAATGTTTTACAACAATTTGTCAGCATTTCTATGCTGTGTCCTTTGTCAAAATTTTGAAGCAAGGCAATGCTTAAACAAATACCTGAGAGAATTCAAATTAATCAACAAAAAGTCACTGTGAGCATACAAAGCATCTCCCTGTCCTCCAACACCCAAACACAGTCTCACAACCCTTACAATAAAGGAAGAGGCTGGAATCTGAGCAGAAATTTTCATTTTAAGATGAAACCACATTGCAGATAATCATAGATAACCACATTGCAACAACAACAACAGCAAGTAGAAATTTTAACTTATTCCCTAGGAAAAATTTCAAGGGGAAAATACGAAGAGAAGTGATTATTTGCTATCTTAAGATCTTCCCAGATCCCAGATTGGAGAAAATTTTAATGCCGAAATCTTTTAGAGAAGAGTGAGGACCAAGTTCTAATCTTTTTCAGTCCAAAGCATAATGCAGTAAGACTGTATGCAAACTGGTGAGAAAATTAAATTTTCAGTACTGTCAATATGACAACTTGTAGCAGAGAATTCAATTGCAAAGGTGTATTCTTGAATTAAAACTTCCAGATAAGGAGAAGAAATTGACAATACCTCATTTCTCAGTTCTATCCTTTTTTTTTTTTTTTTTCAAGGTCTGTCCAAGGCCAACTTAGAAATCAATTTTCTCTGACCTTCTTCCATTGTTCCTTCAGGGCTTTTTATGGGATTATTTAACTTCCATAGTCTTGTTCTTTATGATGTGTTATTCTAAATACTACTGTGGTCTCAGTCTACCCAAGAGCATGGTTGTTCTAATAGGTTATCTTGAAGACTTCCAGCAAAGCTGCGAAAGATGCTTGTAAAAGAGACCAACCATAATAATAGACATCATTCATGTGTGCTCGATTTCAGGCACTACACCAGGTATCTTGCACAATTTTTAATATTCTTATTGTAATCTAAGAGTTATTTCCATTTTAAAGAGAATGGAGAGGGTGCCTGGGTGGCTCAGTGGGTTAAAGCCTCTGCCTTCGGCTCAGGTCATGATATCAGGGTCCTGGGATCAAGGCCCGCATTGGGTTCTCTGCTCAGCGGGGAGCCTGCTTCCTTCTCTCTCTCTCTACCTGCCTCTCTGCCTACCTGTGATCTCTCTCTGTCAAATAAATAAATAAAATCTTTAAAAAAAGAGAGAGAGAGAATGGAGATATAAGAAAGTTTAGTCTCCCTTTCCCCAGTACACAACTAGAAAATGTTAAAATTGGAACAGTAACCAATTTCTGTCTCGTGTATTGGATTTCCTCCCCCTTTTTGTGATCTACCTCTGAACACACTACATCCTCTGCTTACTAGGTTAAAGTCAACTTTCCCCAGCTCAAGACTGATTATCCTCTCCTTCCATCTACTATTTGGGATTAGAGGAGAGGATGACAGCACAAGAAAGCAAGTAAGTAAAGCTCAAAAACTACAATACTTTCTACCACATACAGTGTCAATTCTACGTTCTGGATCTACTCCAAGCCTCGAGACCTCCAGCCTCACCCCACTGTATTCGTCCCATCTATTTGGACTCTCCTTCCAGGCCAGTTTCTTCATGCTCCTCCTCCTCTTGTGGCCTATTTACTTGTAGTCAAAACTCTTACTTATCTGCTTTAAATTCTCTTCCTTCTGTTACCACTTTCTGGTTGATTCAAATTCTAGTCAACTTTTGAGGCCAACTCTAACTCCAATCTTTCCTAAAAGTTGGTCAACTCGTCTATATTATCCTGCCTGATCCATTTTTCTCTTGTCTTTCTGAAAAAGATCTTAGACACTATGGTATTTTTGATCATTCTCTAAACTTCTTTGCTTCCCAATGAAATATTAAGAATGAAATGCTAAATAAACTGTTCTAAATAAATACTTTTTTTAAAGATTTTATTTATTTGAGATAGAGCATGTGTGAGCTGTGAGAGGTGTGAGGTGTGGTGGGGGAGGGGGAGAATCTCAAACAAACTTTACCCTGAGCACAGAGCCTGACACAGGGATCAGTCCCACAATCTTGAGATCATGATCTGAGCTGAAACCAAGAGTCAGATGCTTAACCGACTAAGCCTACCCAGGTATCCCAATGAATACCTATTTAAATGGTTTAATGCAAGTCATTAAATTATTTAAAAGTGAGATATATCTGAGACATTATGCTTAAAAATAAAAACCATTCTCCAGCCAACAATCTTATACTTTGTGTCAGGATCATGGGTGTGTTTTTCAGTAAGCTTTTCCCAGTCAAATTACAGAACTTTATTTTCATGGGGTGAACTCTATAGAAAATTCTGGGATTTAGTCTTTAAAAGAGAGCAATCTTCTGAATTTTCAGAGTGTTACCCCCAGTTATTGTTAGAAGTCATTGCAAATGTCTACATTATATCTAAGAGCTACATTTCCATTTATTAGATTTAGAAATATTAAAGAAAGAAGAAACTTTTGTTTTTTAATGCAACACACAATATGGAAAGAAGACTTGATTTTTTAATTGTTCTTGTATGTACTTTGTGAATACATCACTTCCAAAGATAATCCAAAAACATGATTACTATCAGCCTGGAACTTCCACAGATCAAGCAAAGAGTCTATAGCCAAATATCCTTCTTTAGAAGAAAGCCTAACTGAAGAGCTGCAATGAGTCATTACTTCAGATCTAGCCTACATTCATATAATGAGCACAAACCTATAGACAAAGACGCTTCTAACCTGTTGGCAAGACTCCCTTTACTTTAAATTCCCTTCAGTTAAACACAGGCTGACTAAAGCCTCAAGACGAGTATTTCTCTTTCTCTTCTTTTTCTTTCAACCCACCCACTATATCCCAAGCCTGCCCTCCCATGTACTACATGGGCACTCCAGGGTGGAGGACGGATGGCTCAAATGGTAATCACCTCTTTCGTTCACTTCTAACATTCTCCACTTTACCCAGAAAGACAGAATAGAGAAGCATAAATCAATTTGGGTTTTACAAGCAGTGCTCTTAACCCTTTACAGCAGATACTCGCAGACCCTATGGCGTCTTCACAATGCACACGAGATGCCACTGTGCTTGAAGCACCTTGCAGAACCCCTGGTTCTGGCAGAGTGTGTAGGTCCTTAACAAGCTTTAACCACACTTATTTTTAATTCTTCTGGATCTCTTGAGTGACTGTTAACAAAGCCTGCTACATAATAGACACTTGGCACATGCTGATTAAATTCACATTATGGCTAGTACTCTGGAAGAAAATTTCTTTTCAAGGTGTCACTTAAGAGAAAAACTTATTTACCTAACTTTTGGTAGAACTCTGAAGTGACTGTTAAAACCATGTCATGCATGTCACTAAACCCTGGTTTCTTTGGGCTGCAATACTTGTTCATACTTGTATAGTACATATGACTTCATAAATTTGTCTAAAATATATTAGAGCAACAATCACACTTTCAGTTAGGGATCTAGTTAATATTTTCATAGTTATTTAATTCATGTCATGGGAGTTCGGTGCTGAGGTTTTTAGCATTAAGTTATCTAAGTGCCAAGAATCATTGAGGCAGAACATGAAAGCAAAACTTGGAATGTTATGTTACTTCTGCTGGCTTATACTCTGTTAACTATACTTTTTTTTCTCATAATAATCTATTATTTGTTATCAACAGAAAAGAAAGCAATGTGGCTGCTCAGTTTTCAAGAGATACTAGAGTAAATGGCAATGTTTAAATAAATATAAATACCAGTCTTGTTAGAACTGACTTTACATTCTACTTCCAAAAGTAACAGGAACATTGAAGCACTTTGGAGATTTAACATCTTGTTGGGGTTATATGTTCAAAGACACAGACTCCAGTGTCCTGCAGTAAGTTTAACCAGGAGACACCCGATGGGTGTGGCAGTTGAGGACCATCAGAGCATGCTGGGATTCGCCCAACGGATACTGTCTTTTTCATTTTCTCTTTGTATCAGATATGTTTCACCCCTTTCCCTGTTCCACACAAAAGAAAAGTGCCACAGTCCCCCTACACACTGTTATTTTCTCAAAGGCCTTCAGAAAAGTCTGGGCTAAAATGAAGACGGGCTAGATCTTTTTTCCTACTTTCTGTTTGTATACATAACGATGACACAACTGCTACCTCAAGCCAAGGCTGATCCAGGCTTAGCACATGAGGTTTGACTGGCTTACAAAATTGCAGCAAACATCACAATGAGGCTACTGGAGTACAAGGAGAGAATTAAGGTATCTAACTTACATATCTCTGAAAAGCTGATACATAACCAACTTTCAAATTTACAGGTTCTATTCTCTCCGTGACCCTCAAGTACCTCATTCAAAAGACCATCACAGAAGGCAGACATGAAAGTTTTAGCTAAAACTCTTGGTAACCCAACTTGCCCTTCCATCAATTTATTTAGTTAATTTCTAATAGCCACCTTTTCTAAATTGGAAATGGACTATGACGTCATCCTGAGAAAACATTTACTTGTGTTCTGAACACTCTAGATACTGCTTCAGGCTGCAAGACTATATTGGGTCATCTAAAACTGGAATAGAGTATTTTATAAACACAGGATTGTTCCTTTAGTGTTCTGAAGAAAAAAAAGCTCTTTATTTACAACAAGATATCCAATCATTTTAAAACATTTTTCTAGGACTATTTTAAAATCAAATTCAGGCTTAATTAAATCCTAGTTAGCAAAGGTAAATATTACTTTTATCAGGCAGAAGTCATTGATAACATAGCCAACCTATTCCCTGAGTGTATTCAAATTTTCCTGCTTCCTATTGCTAAGAAATGTACTACTTATTCCTTCAGGTTTAAGGGGAAAGTAATGTATCTTTCACTCTTATTTTCAAGACATAGGTCACAAGAGGATTAGATTAAATTTGAAGCTGTAAGTTTTGTCAAACTTTATTTTCAAATACTCACCAAGCAGAACATCTAAAATTAAATTCTAAGTGGCATTTATGAAGAAGGACTAAATTCTCTCTCTTCCTTGGCATAATTAAAGTACATGAATCGTTTTTTATCGTAGTTTCCTAAAGTACTAAATGAACATGTCCACTCTCTGGATCTTCCCTTTAGTTAAATATATGGCTGTTATTAAAAACAGATTCTAATCCTTATACCTTTATTACTTATATGTCCACATGAGGCAATTGATAGATGGGTCCATATCCTCCCTTCATAAAATCCTTCTGGAGAACATTTTTATTGAATTCCCAAATGTTCTAACACTAGAAAAGATTATTAAAGCAAAAACTTATTAATAGAATGGAATTTTCTGTATCATAGAAAAAGGGTGTGTTTTATCCAGTTAATTCCAAATTAATATCAGTGTATGAAGGTATTAGGTGAAAGTATTTGGGAGAAGTGCCCAAGGTTAGATTAAATCTCCAACAATCTATTTGTACTTCATGCAAAATGCTACTTTATACTCTTATTTTTTAGATTTTTCCATTTATGCCTTTTTAGTTTAGTTTTAATTTTCTCTGTAGTAGTCTAAATACAGTGTCTAAATAATTGCTTAATAATTTATTAGAGGGTCATTTAAAAATTAGACTATATTCAGACCACCAGAATTTCACTGTATAACTTTCTGATAATGTGACAGTGTTAAACTAGGTCACATGTAAGAGGGGGGCTTAGTTACTAAAATATATTGAAGACCTCATTATAAACCTGTTTCCCCTTGAAAGCAATCCCATAAGATGTACCTTGTAACACAGTAGCTACATAGCAAGATGCTTCTTTATTTCTAACAGAACATCTTTCTAAGCCCTATGACCAAGAATATCTGACTTAATACTAAAACACTGAATAGAGATCATATCTGATTTTCCTTCTAGTGGGAAATGAGAAAACCATCTAGTATGGATAAATATCAAATGCTCAGTGTGCTTGCATGGGGCAAAGGAAGCCTCAGAAGATACTTTAATGAAGTTCAGGTATAAGGCGATATGGGCTGGTGACCTCTAATAAAATAGTTAAAGTCTTATTTTCATAGAAGATTAAAATACTTTTATATATGTATTTACTATCCAAATACAGAGCTATTAAGTGCTTATTTCCCCCAGGGTTACTTTTCAATAACCAGAAGTGTCTCTTACTTCTGATGTCTAAATTATTATGGCTTTTTATTGCTATTAAAATGTTTTATTGTAAAGTTAGGAAAGCCTTCCAAAGTCTCTTCTCCAAGATCATGATCATATGTTTGCTGGAAATTACATGTCAAAGAATCAAATGCACATCAGGATCAACTTTAACTGTCGATGTATCCACATCTATTCGTGGCCTGTCTTGGCCATTTTGGTGCTCTAACAAAGTTACCACAGATTAGGTGGCTTATTAATGACAAACACTGCTCATGATTCAGGAAGTCCAAGATCAAGGCACTGGCAGACTTGACATCTGGTGGGGACCGACTTCCTGGTTCTTAGAGGTCTGTGTCCTCATATGCCAAAAGGGGCAAACGGGTTCTTTCAGGTCTTCTGTATAAAGGTGCACATCACATTAATAAGAGCTTTACCCTTATAACCTAAAAACCTTTCAGAGACCCCGGCTATTAACACTGTCACCCGTGGCGGTTTGGATTTAACATAAATGGAGAGACTGCACAGACATTCAGTCAAGATCATGTTTAATTTTAGGAACCAGGAATTTGCCCTTTACCATAACCACATCTTCTTGCTTAATATTAAGATGGATTGTTGGCTAAGTATAAAATTCTTTAATATTGTCAATAAAAATATGTAAAGCAGATACCTCTGAAAGAGCAAACACATTAACCTATAGTCATACTAAGGTGAAGATGGCTAAAAGCACATTCCTTCTAGAAGTAGGTTTTGCAATGAACAGAGCTTAAGGGTACTAAGTGCCTAAAGTGAAGCTGTGATCCTATGAGCAGGAGGGAAGACGCATAGAAAGAGGTGAACATTTAAAAGGCACAGATGGGTTTAGCAATATCTTAACAAATGTTATATTCCATGCCATTAGCCTTTCCAGAACTGGCATAACGCTATGTTCAAATATGCACGTAAGAAGTAAGGAATATCTTGAATTAGTAAATGCCTTGAAGAACTCTTTTGAATTAGGTACCATTTAGGACACAAAAGCAAAAGGATACTTTCTGTCTTGCCCTCTGATCTTTCTTGAAGATTTTTAAATTCTTGCTAGAAAAGACCTGAATTAGTCTGAATAAGTAACAATAGAAGATAACATCAGGTCACTCTGCTCTATGCAAGGAACAGTATTACTGGCTATCTGCTTCCATTAATGCCTAACTGCCTCTGAAACAATGATCAAACAGTGGCCTCACAATACTAACCATATAAAATGTATCTGGCAAGAATAACTACTGGTAAAATGTAAATATAGTAAAAATATGTTGCAGGCTGGAAAAACTCATGACTCTGAAGGACTTTGTGTATCAGTGTTGTAAAATCTCCACCACTTCTAAAAGCCGTTAAAACAAGGAAAAATACAAGCAGTAATAATTTCATGGATTGCAAAAACGTACTCATTATGGTCATGAGGAGTTTTCAGGTGAATATATGTCAGAAGAAGGGAGATACAGAAATCTGCATTACCTTATACAGCATATTATAAAAAGATCTCTCCTCATTCTTTTAAAGATGTGTCTCAGGTGAAAAAAGTTTTCTAAAAAAAATGTAGCTCTCTTTACTCAAATTAACCCTTATTGGTTAGCAATGGCCCAAACTAGCCATATTTAAAAGATTTGCCTTGATAATTTTAACCTCATCAATAGATTTGAGTCATTTGGGAATTACTGGAATCATTGCTCAGGAGGTGTTTGAAAAGACTGCCGAAAAGAAAAAAAGAAAAAAGAAAAAGAAAGAAGAAAAAGAACTGCTATGGATAAATCCCCCCAATGATCATTTCATTGGTAATACCAATTTCATAAACCATTTGATCCTATATTTGGGCTTAAATTGATTGCGAGATTTGATTTAAAAAAATTCAAAACAATGTTTCCCAAATGATTTAACTAAAACTAAAAATAAATGGAGTTTTAAGCAATTACTATATAACCCCACCAAAGAAAACAAACAAACAAATAAATAAATAAGAACAAGTCCATTTATTTGTTCACAAAACTGAAATTACTTGGTTCAAAGAATTAAAAACCCCCAACTACATTCAGCTCTCATTCCAATGGAGGAAAATTAGTACCTGAAGTACTGTCTCCATTGCTTAGTAATCAAGCAACAAACTTCCTTGACATCAGTGAATTACTACTACACAGCATTAATTTCATGCTTGTCTACACTTGAAAGCTGTGAATGGTTATAGAGCATTAGGAAACAGAGAAGAGTTAGAATAGGGTCAGAAAGCTCCTTGGAAAAATTGAGAAAATAATAAATGAAAGAAGTTAACACAACTAAGCAAGACTTTTCATCCCAACAGGGTTTATAAACATCGTGATTACCTCTGAGATCTTATCTTTAGGGGCAGAAGACTATTAAAGTCTACAGCACATGCATAACACATCTTTAAAAAAATTACTGAAAAATGACTGGATGAGATGCCTAATTTAAGTTCAATTTGAAATGCTTAGGAGTGTGTTAAAGCCAATTTATTTCTGATCAAATTCCTCCACCAAAGCTTTTAAATTTTATTTTACACTAAACTGGTTAAAACTGAGGAACATGGAAAAGTGGAGCAGATACAAACCCATAGTGAATTTTGGGTTTCTTTAAAAAGACTTTTTTGGGGGGTGCTTTCCCTACTCTGATTTTGCTTCATCAATAATGGCCTTCCAATTTTTCATTTACATCCGTTGGTTTAGTCCATAATGTACACTGATGATCCAGGAAGTTTTTATGCTCTAATAAACTGCTCACAGAGGTACCAGCACTTACTGAAATCACTCTAACTTTGTGTCTGTATGCCCTCAAGGAATTTGCCATTTGTTTTGATGTCCCATGTGTGACCATAAAAACTAGCAGAATAGCATCTACATGTGCATGGAAATTTTTAGCAGTTATTATCCTACTTTTGCTGTTGACTCATTTGAAAGTCATCTTCAAGATACACTCTTTATTCTCTACTAAAATGACCTTGTCCTTCACTCTTGTTTGGACTCCAGGACACACAATTGTCTTTAAACTTCATGATCTTTATGGAAGCACTTGAGCCATAACCACCTGAAAATAAAACACCAGGAGGGTTTGTGTATGTTTGTGTGTGCACACATACAAACAAATATGCATGGGCATGAACTTCACACTCTTGATCTCACATCTCTTCTTCATTTCCCACCTCCCTGAATTCAAAGGAAAGGCAGAAGGGATTTCGACACTAGAGGAGTCAAATATGATGACCAATTCAGGTATGTCAAGGATGTGTGTTTATCTGAGACAGGATACAATTCTGTCCACCACATACTATACATATGGATAGGCATACTACAGAGATACTTTAGGTTTGGTTCTAGACTTGAAATAAATATCACATAAAGGGGGGTCAAATGGAATTTTTGGCTTCTCAGGGCATATAAAAGTTATGTTTATGGTATATCATAGTCTATTATGTATACAATAGCATTGGGTCTACAAAATGTACATATCTTAATTTAAAAATAATTCTTCTCATCACCTAAGCCTTCAGCAAGTCATAATCTGTTTGCTGCTGGTGGAAGGTTTTGCCTTGATGTTGATAGCTGCTGACTGACCAGGATGGTATTTGCTGACAGGTGGAGTGACAGCAGCAATTTCTTAAAATGAAGTTTGCTGCATTGATTAACTCTTCCTTTCACAAAGGAGTTCTTTGTAGCATGCAATCTAATAAAACATTTTACTCACAGAATTTCTTTCAACATTGGAGTCCGTCTGCTCCAACTCTGCTGCTGTTTTATCACCTAAGTTTGCATCATATTCTAAATCCTGGTCATCATTTCAACAGTCTTCACAGCATCTTCACCAAGAACAAATTCCATCTCAGGAAACCACTTTCTTTGCTTAGCCATAAGAAATAAATCCTCTTCCATTAAAGTTTTATCATGAAGTTCCAGCAATTCAGCCACATTTTCAGGCTCCACTTCTAATTCTAGTTCTTTTGCTCTTTCCATCACCACTGAAGTCTTGAAATTCCCAACGTCATTCATGAGGGGTTGGAGCCAACTTCTTCCGAACTCCTGTTCATGTTAATATTTTGACTTCTTCCCATGAATGACAAATGTTCTTAATGGCACCTAGAATGGTGAATCCTTTCCAGAACATTTTCCATTAACTTTGCTCAGATCCATCAGAGGAGTCATGTTCCAGGGCATCTGTGGCCTTACGAAACATATTACTTAAATAAGGAGAATTGAAATTTGAAAGTACTCCTTGATTCACAGGCTGTGGAATGACTGTCTTGTTAGCAGAAATAAAAACATTAACCTCTTTGTACATCCCCATTAGAGCTCTCGGTTGACCAAGTGCATCGTCAATCAGCAGTAAGGTTTTGCAAGGAATCTTCCTGAGCAATAGGTCGCAACAGTGGGCTTAAAGTAATCAGTAAACCATGTTGTAAACAGATGTGCTATGAGCCATGCTTTGCTGTTCCATTTGTTTGGGAAGAGTAGATTTAGCATAATTCTTAAGGGCTCTGGGATTTTCAGGATGTCAAGTGAACACAGGCTTCAACTTAAATTACTGGCTATATATTAGCCCATAAAGAGAGAGCCTAGAATTTGAAGCTCTGAAGCCAGGAATTGATTTCTCTCTAGTTATGAAAGTTCTAGAGGAATCTTCTTCCAATGTAAAGCTATTTCATTTACATTGAACACCTGTTGTTTGGTGTAGCCACCTTTATTAATTATCGGGGATAACTTGTTGTTTCACCTTGCACTTCTGTTAGAGATGACATCTTTCCTTACAGCCTGTGCTAGCTTCAAACTTGTCTGCTACTTCCTCAACTCTGTCGGCCTTCATAGAATTGAAGAGAGTGAGGGCCTCGCTCTGCATCAGGCTTTGGTTTAAGGAAATATTGTGGCTGGTTTGATCTTCTGTCCAGGCCACTAAACTTTCCTCATATCAGCAGTAAGGTTGTTTCACTTTGTTATTCACGTGTTCTCTGGAGTAGCACTTTATTTCAACAACTTTTCCTTTTAGCTCACAACTTGGTAACTGGTGCAAGCTTAGATTTCAGCCTATCTTACCTTTTAGTGTGTCTTTCTCACTGAGCTTAATAATTTCTAGCTTTTGACTTAAAGTGAGACACATGGGACACTTTCCTTCACTTGGACACTTAGATGTCATTGGAGGTTATTAACTGGTCTAATTACAATATTTTTTGTCTTGGGGAAAAGAGAGGCCCAGAGAGAGGAAGAGAGATGGGGGAAACAGCTGGTGGGTGGAGCTGTCAGAACATACACTACAGTTAAGTTCACTATTTTCTATGGACATGGTTCACAGCACCCCTGAGCAATAGTAACATAGAATATCACCAATCACACATCACCAGAATATAAAGTTTCACATACTGTGAAGATTACTAAAATGCAACAGAGGCAAGTAAGCAAATGTTGTTGGAAAGGTGGCAGCATAAGACTTGTTCGATGCAGGGTTGCCGCAAACCTTCCATCTATAAAAACAAAGCAAATATCTGAAGTGCAATAAAATGAGGTATACTTCTACATACATTACATTTGGAAAAAGTCAATGTAAACTATTTTGTTTGCTTCTGCAGACCAGGCAGAGAGCTCTGGGAAAGGTGGGATTGCAGAGCTGCCAGAATCCTTCAACACCATAGGTTTGCCGAATGCTTGGTATTGAGTTGAGTTGTCTTAGGGTCAAAACTTTTGTTTGGGTAACAAAGTTTTATAATGATATTTGAATAAAAAAGGGGGGTGCCTGACGGCTCAGTCACTTGAGTATCCCATTCTTCATTTCAGCCCAGGTCATGATCTCGGGGTTGTGAGACTGAGCCCCACACTGGGCTGTGTGCTTAGCTGAGAGTCTGCTTGAGAGTCTCTCTTCCTTTCCCTCTGCCCACCACCCCCACGAATCAATAAATCTTAAAAAAAAAAACAAAACATGAAATAGAGAAATATCTAGATTCAGTAAATATAATTTTCTTCGTATTTTTTCTATAATACTGGCAAATTTTCACAAAATAATAATTTATTGAAACAATCTGGTAACCCTATCAGTGCCAAGAAAGTAACTTCCACAAGAAGTTCCTATGCTTCTTTCCTTTGGTATTTACACACAATAGAAGGGAACATAGAACAGGGTCAGGGTTGGTAGGTAGAAAGGGAAGCCTGATGAAGAGCCTTTTGTGAGTAGTGAAGGGTAATGAAATGAGAATCTGAGAATCAGGTTTCCAAGGAGAAACGGGGGTGCTGCTGCAAGGGCAGGTGGCTCAGGGTTAATACCAAGACTGTTATTCACGGTTAGGTCTCCTATGTTCCTTATGGGAAGGGGCATGGAAGGGCTGGCCAGACTGAGATACAAGGGATAAGGTTGAAAACTGAGCCTGTTTGGTCATACACAATGACACAATATACAGCCGTTCATATGCTTGCCATCTTTGTCCTCAAAAGTTTTGCATGAGAAATAAATATTCTGCCTTTGAGGATTTCATTCTCAAATGAAAAGCTTCCAATGTCTGTGTATTCATTAAATTTAACTGGCAAATGAGCTCAAATATACGTCTTTGAGTCTGTAGGAACTCCCAGCTCTTGCTTTTTAGGTGTTTAAATTATCACCTTGCATGAAAAGTTGACTTGAAAATTCCAAGACCTTGGATGCGGAATTCTCTCAGCCTTAAAGCCAGCCTCAGGCAAACAAAGTCCTCCAACACTCTAGATGGAACACAGGAAAATTTAGAGCTTTAGCTTAGCCCCTCAAATCTAAGTTTTAAAAATGTGGTTTTCTTGGATTCTTATAGCTTACAAATGCATGGGTTGGAGAAAGTCTCTAAAATAATGTTCTTAGCCATATGCTTCATATGCTTTTAACAACAACAAAACATTTTAACATTTTATGCTAGTTAAAAGGCTCTATGTTGTCTAATACAAACCCATATCTAACAGCAAGCTAATTACCAAAGTGTTGACTATTATGATTATGAAAACAAAAGCACTTGTAATATATATCCCTAGAGTATAAGCTTCCTACTTAGAATTCCAACAAACAATTTCATACTTAGCTTAACTTAACTATCATAGCCATCATACCATATATACTAATATATTTTATTGTCTCCATTCTAGTATATGTACAGCCAAAGTGAGCACTATACTGATTTTTTATAAAGAACATTATAGACCTAAGAGTTAAGCTGGAAAAAAATTCCCTAAAAATCACTGTTAACCTTTCCTACACTTATTAGTTTAAGCTTTTTTTTTTTTAACACTTCTGTAGAAATGTGTAATATTATTTGGCATCTTCTGTGTAAAGTAGTAGCACAAAACTTTGTAATCTGAGATTCCAGGATTTTTACAAAGTTCAAATATGTATATTTCTATAACTTTAAAACATTAACAACTTATCTTTCATGTAACTATCCAAAATGAAGCTCTTCAATCATTTGTCAGGAAACGTCTATACTTAGAGTAGTTTACAGTAGATTTCCATATTCCATCTCCAGAGATTCACAATCAATTGATTTTGGGGTAGGATACAGATATTGTTTTCCAAGTTCCCCAGACAGATCTATGCTGCCAAGGTTGAGAAACTCAGTGTTGTTCAGGAGCCTGGTGAAAGGAATTTTGTATTCTAAGCTATACATTCTTAATAGGTAAAAATCTAGTTGGCTTCTTGCTAAAAATCTAGATTATAAGGGCATAGCTACAAAAATTCTTGGTAAATAGGTCTCAAGTATCTCCAAGGAATCTATTTTCAACTATAGCCCCTGTTCTGATATAGGAGGTTAAGCATCCACAGTTTGAAAAATAATATTGTATAATACTTGGGAACAAATATTATGAGTCACAATGACTCAGTATAGATATATTAAATTGAGTATTGAGTGACAAAATCTTAATTTTGGTGATTTCATAGATAGTAACAATCTCAAGAGTTTGGTTAGGGTACAGACCAAGGAGTCTTTAAGGATTAAGCAAAATTCTATGGGATTAAGAGAAAAGACACACACTCTTACTTGAGGTAGCAGAGCAAGCCACAAACCAAAGGTACAGATCAATAAGAATAGTAAACATCTGGTATTTTCTACAACTAGCCTTTATTCCAAGTGTAGTCCTTGGGCCACCATCAGGCCAAGCACCCAGAATTTGTTAACATACAAACTATTAGGTCTTATTCCAGACCCACTAACACAGAAACTTTGGGGATGAGAACCAGCAATCTGTTTTAACAAGCTCAGTTGGTGATTGTGATATACACATGAATTGGAGAATCACTGCCCTGTTCTTCTGAGAAGAATTCTTTTAATATAAGCTTCTCAGTTTTCTTATAAGAAACCATCTTTCTTGCAAATTCAGTCGGTGATCCCGTCTCATTCCTCACCTCAGGAGTGTACCAGTAAACGAGCAGAACCAAAGAGGCTCTATTCTAAGTCTCAATAGTAAAAGAACAATCAAAAGCGCCTATCCTGAAGGAGGCTGAAAATGAAGACC
>PITA01018871.1:0-39092 GCA_004023965.1 Spilogale gracilis | reverse complement strand
TCTGCAAAAGTGATACATGTAGTTGTTTTGTCCTCCACTTCCAGTGAGGGACATTGCAAGGAAATTCCTATGAAAAGTTTTTGTGTATTTATCATGGGAATGGAGAACATCCATGAGAAAAACTAGGAAAACCTGTTTTCTCATTAATAAATAGATTGTTTCTTTCATTTAGATGCTTTGAATCTTATAACCAATTTTTCCCTCTTTGTTTTTAGACATTGGCAAGCTCAGAGCCAAATTAGCAGCCAATCTTCAGCAACTGAACAGAGCAATGAGATATGCATTTGCTGTGTACTAATCTTGCTCAGTTTTACTCTGTATTTCTAAATCTAATTTCCTTTTTGTCCTGATTTTATCACCATTTCTTTTTATCAAATTGTATTATTAAAATAACAATAAATAAGTAGTGTTTATTTAAAAAAAAAAAAAAACACCAACTAGGAAAGTGGAGTGGGGAGGGATCTAAGGATTTCATTTAGTGGACAAAACACAGCACTCAAGTTTCCAGCTTGACCGGGTATACCATTTGTGACTTTTCATTTAAAATTAAAGAGAGATTTTCTAGACATTCAAACCTGTTTGACTACAGTTTCTTATCTAGCCCTCTCTGGAAAATCTCTAATTGGGTTGAGCCTGGAATTAACAATGGGACAATGTTTTGATTCCAGCCCCAAGGGGAGAATAGGAGAGAGAGTGTCCACACAGATTTCACTCTAAAGTGGCCCCCTAGCCTGTCCACACTGAGGAACCCTCGAAACTTACGAAAACACTGATGCCAGTCCTGACTCCAGGACCCCAGAAAGTAGCTGCTCTAGGGAGAAGAGACAAGAGGATCGACTACAGAAACGCCATTATCTGACCCCCTCCCCCAGGCGAGGTGACCACTGCAGGTAGGGTTCTGCAGGCCCTCCAAGAGGTGTCCTGAGGGCCTGGGTGGCAATATAAGAGAGAAGGCCTCCTCTGTGTTCTCTGCTCAAAGCTGAAGAAGTTACCAGAAGTAGTATCCTAAAGGAATGTTCAATAAAGAACATAAGCAGCATTCAAGTCAGGTCTCCAAACTGGGCCAAAAAAAGTAAAGAACCCACGGAGATGGGAGCAGAGGAGGTACAATGAAATAGGCTTGAGGCAGAGCTTAGAGTAACTACAGAACCGCAATGCAAATAGCCAAAACCAAGTTTGGTCTGGGAGCTTTGCAAAGAGACAAGGACCACAATACCATCTCCAAGGATTCTTGCCTCCTGCCCCCAAAATAGAACCTAACCCTGACCACACTTCACTGTTATGACCCAGCTATCAACTTTCAGGAAATGCAGAGGATGGGAGAATATGGGGGGTTGCAACCAGCAAAATCTGGAATGTGGGAGAGTTTGTAATGAGCAGGGGTTTGCAGCTGCAAGGAAGGGAGAGAGTAGACGACGGAGAACCCAGAAGAGATCCAAGAGCAAACAAACCAGTAACAATGTGTAGACATTATTTGAACTCTAATTCCACAACTGTAAAAATAATAAAAACCAAAAAATTCAGAAAGCAAGGAGAAGAAATTGGGAGTTGGAACACTGGACAGATAGTTGAAGATAATCAGGAATTGCAAGTTTAAAATTGTAGGTGTGCTCACTGTATCATAGTTATCTTTTCAAAGCCTCCTTAAACTCTTCTAGGGATGTGCTTGTGGAACTGCACCATGCATCACACCCTCATGGAGGACTTGTTAATCCACAGATGACTGGACCCTCCTCCCAGAGTTTCTATTCTGTAGGACTTTTGGGGGACCTGAGAATTTCCATTTCTACCTAGCTGGATGATGGGTACATGAGGATTCCATATTACTATTCTGTTTACTTTTGTTATGTTGAAAATTTCCATTTTTAAAAGTAGGGTTTTATTTAAACAAGGGAAAAGAAAAAATCATCTGGGGCGCCTCGGTGCCTCAGTTGGTTAAGCAACTGCTTTCGGCTCAGGCCACGATCTCACAGTCTTGGGATTGAGTCCCGCACTGGGCTCCATGCTCGGCGGGAGGCCTGCTTCTCCCTCTGACCTTCTCCCCTCTCCTGCTCTCTCTCTCTCTGTCTCTCTCAAATAAATAAAATCTTTAAAAAAAAAAAAAGAAAAAAGCATTTGACCATATCCAACATTCATTCCTGACTTAAACACACACACACACACACACACACACACACACACACACACACCCTCAACAAACCAGATAATAGAAGGGAGGTTTCTCAACCTAATAAGAATCTATGAACATCCTCCAGCTAATGACATAATTAATGGTGAAAGAGTGAACACTTTCTCCATAAGATCAGCAAGAAGACAAAGATGTCTGTTCTCATCATTTTTATGTAACACAGTGCTGGAGATTCTAACTAGTGTAACAAGGCAAGAAATAGAAATAAAAAGCATTCAGATTAGAAAGAATAACTAAAACAGTTTTTATGTCTGGACAACTTTCTTGTCTATGCAGAAATTCCCATGAGGCCTACAAAATAGCTGCTAAAGCTAAATCCACCTCCTCTCATAGCCTGGGGGCCCCAGCTGGGTTCCTTTTCTTAGAGTGAATACTCCAGTCCTCACTTAATCCTATTCCCCCATAGACAGGCTTGTTTAGGGTAGTAGTTCTCAAACCTGTCTGTACCCTGGAATCTCTTGGAGAGTGTCAAAAACTACTGATGCCTGGAGCACGTGGGTGGTTGAGTAGGTTCAGCTCAGATCATGATTTCAGGGTCCTGGGATCAAGCCCCATATAGGCTCCCTGCTCAGTGGGGAGTCTACCTATTCTTCCACCACTCCCACTTGAGCTCTCTCTCTCACATAAATAAATCTTAAAAATAAAACAGACTAAGGATGCCTGGATTCCTCTTCCCTAAACTGTGCTTTAACTGTTCTGGGAATGAACAGCCTGGGGATCAGATTTTCCCAAGATTCTAATGTGCCGTCTAGTTTGAGAACCATTGCCCTGGAGACATATTTCTTGCCTTGGAACTTCTCTGAACAGTGAGTTTCGGAGGTGAAACAGCAAGCATGGCTCAGGCCCTGCTGGGTTTTCCTTGGCCTCTGCTTGCCCACAGAGTTGACCAAATCAGTTCTGCTACTCAGAACCATCACTTTCATAGTAATAGGCCCTGGGGCAAGGGGCACAGGGAACAGGAGCTGGGAGAAGCCTCTAGGTGGCCGGGGGGGGGGGGGGGTGACTAGGACTAATCTAGGGATAAGGACGTTTCAGCAAGCCCTCTTACTGACCAGCCTTAAAGCCATTTTGTCCTAACACTTCCCTCCCCAACTTTTTTCTGGAAATATTTCAAACCTGCAGAAAAGTTCAAAGATGAGTCCAGTGACACCTACATAGTCTCTACATACATTCATCAGGTGTTAACACTGTGCTTCATTTGCCACCCACCCCCCAGCCTCCCCTGCTGAACTCCCATAGTTCATTGGTATATCCTAAAAACAAGGGCATTGTCTACTTCGCCATGATACCATTTACCCTCAAGAAGTTTAACACTGATACGTTAACATTACCTAATCTATAATCTGTATTTAAATTTCTCCAATTATCTCAAAATTTCTTTTACAGTTATTTTAAGGACCCCACTCTGCATTTACTCATCTTGTCTCTTTACCCTCCATGATCTAGAATAATCTCCCTCCTTTTTATAAGACATTGACAAACAGGAAAAGGTCAGAGTGTGTTTCAGAATACGCCAAATGTAATGATGCTTCCTTGTGATTAGATTCATCTTGTTTTGCGAGAATACCATGTTGAGGATGTTTATGTTTCCAATTGCATCACATCAGGAAGATCATGTCAGTTTGTCCCCTTATCTCTGATGCAGGGTTTAATCACTTAGTTAAGGTGGCACCACCAAACTCTACTTTAAAGGTACGTTTTCCTTCATAGTTAATAAATAAATAAGCTATAGGGTGAATCGATGAGACTGTGGGAATGTCTGTTCCCCCACAAACTTATACCCAATGGTTTTAACATTCTGCTGGTAATCAGTTATTACCATGGTGGGTGCAAACAGCAATTCGCTAATGCTACCATTCCTTCTACGTGTTTTAGCTGATGATCCACTATAAATAAGAGTCTTTGTCCCCTCTACTCCACTTCTGGCTTTTTACTCCCCATCTGCTGCTCTTTTAAGTATCATTATGGACTCACGAATCTTTGCTTATTTAACAAATTATGATTCTTTATTGTTAATTGTCTCTTTGAAACAGAGGCCCTTGTAATCTTTCAGTATGTCCCCTTTAGTCTTTAAGCAGCCTTTATTTTTACTTCAAGATATTTCAAGCTGGCTTTGTATACTCTGTGCAGGTTAAGCTGAGCACCCAGGATAAAATCCGAAGTGAAACAAATGTACTTGTGGCTTTCATGGAGCTTACAGTCTAGGGTGGAGGGTAAATATGAACCAGACGGTCATACAAATATTTAAAAATAGTGTAAGTGCACTAAAAATGGCACACTATTCTAGAGTTCTGAGCATAGAACAGGGAATCTGATATACTCTGAGTAGCTGGGAAGGCTTCCTTAAACATATGAACTGCAAAATACTCAGTTCAAGAGTAAGGGCTTTGTGTATGTGCTGGGGGCAGTGGTGGTGGTAGCGGAAGGTAAGGGATGTAGTCAGTGGAGTGGGCTGGGGTAAGGGACTACCGTGTGGCAGGAAGGCTGGGCAGATGCTAACTCCGTAGGGCCCTGAGGTCAAGTTAGAGGTTTTCATCTTTATCTTTCAAGTAATGCGAAGCCATTTAAAAGCTTAAGCAGGATAGAGTGTCATAATCAGACCTGCATTTGCAAACGAATAAAGGCTAATACAGAAAAGAGGGACTGGGGAAGGGATGCATGTTAGCATCCAGATGGAAAACTCTGCAGTAGCACAGAGAGCTGCCAAGTGAGGCGTGATAGGGTGGTAGCTGTGACACATCACTGTCACTTCCTGCCGCTGCGGGCACACACCCGTCTGGGCTCTCTGAAGACTTCTAGTTAATGGGCTCCTCCCTATGCTCCCCCTCCCAGCCCCCACCCTCTCTGCTCCCTGTTTTTCTTTTCCATACAGTAGGGAAACACAAAGGTGAGATTAGAGTTGATCATGGTGAGCGCTAAGGAGCAGAAAGGTACACACAAAGGCAAAAAACAGACACTTCAAAAGTAGGGTGGAGGTCTCTGGGGGGAGGGAAAGAGCGAGGACAGAGGCTAAAAATTTGGCTCTTTTTTGAGAAGGGAAGGATGGAGGAGAGGTGAACGGGGGTGCTGAGCACAATTACCCAAACCTTACTCGTAGGACCTGCTCTTTGGCCACCATAAGATGTGTCATCTCCCCCAACCCTGTCTGTTCCAGCTGTGAAATAGACAGCAAGGGTAATGGTAAAAGAAGAGCAGGAAGGAATGAGGTCTATAGTAAGGTGGAGGCCAAGAATGCACGACAGATGAATTTTAGCAGTGATGGCTGGGAGAAGGGAGCCGGAGAATAACCGGAATGATTCCTTCAAACGACATATAATTCACAAGCTATTTCAAAGTGTTGTAAAAGATTTTTAAAAGCTTTCCAACTCCTTTAAAACACCAGCATAACTTGGACACCAGATTGGCCAGGCATAGTAAATACAAAGGGAAAGAAGGCAACATAAAAGTTATCATCACCATTTTGAGGGTACAGTTCTGTCGTGTTAAGTACATTCCCAATGTTGTGCAACCAATCTCCAGAACTCTTTTCATCTTGCAAAACTGAAACTCTGTACCCAGTAAATAACTTCCTGCTCCTCCCTTCCCACAGCCCCTGGCAATCATCCTTCTGCTTTCTGTCTCTAAATTTGACTCTTCTATGTAGGTTACCTACATGGAATCACACAATATTTGCCGTTTTGTGACTAGGTTATTTTACTTGCTATAATGTCCTCATGGGAGTGCCATCACATGTGTCAATTTTTTTTTTTCCTGGAAAGGAATGTACCACCTGGGATCAGGGCCCAGACTAAAGGCAGATGCTTAACAGAATGAGCCACCCAGGCACCCCAAAAAAAGAACCCTCTTCACTCTGATGTTACTGAACTATTTTAGAGTAGCAGTTTTATTTTTCAATTTTACAATCTCAGTGTATTAAAGACATGACTTTTTATTAAAAGTTCAGAGCAAACGACTAGAAGCACTTAAATGCTAATTATTTATTTGATAACATAATATCTAAGTTTCCCTTTTATTACTGGGACAAAAATAGATGTTGTTTATTGCTTATCTCACTCTGTCAAAGAGAATAAGACCACATTTGGTAAAATATTACTGTATGATGTTAAAAAAAAAATGGAATCAGGGGCAACTGGGTGGCTCAGCGTTTAAGTGTTGAACTCTTGATTTTAGTTCAGGTCATGATCTCAGGGTCCTGGGATCAAGCCCTGCATTGGTTCCCTGCTCAGCGGGGAGTCTCCTTCTCCCTCTCCCTCGGCCCCTCCCCTGCATTCATTCTCTCACTTTCTCTCACTTGCTCTCTCTCAAATAAATAAATAAATAATCTTAAAAAAAAAAAAAAAAAAAGAACGACTCACAGAGGTTTCTGTGTAGGTTCTCAGCTCCAATCTGGCTTAAAGTATTTCATACAAGGGATTATAAGGTCAGACACCTTGCAGGGGGCTATCAGGTGAAACATGTAGTTGGGCATCTCCTTGGCTGGAACTGTTGGTTCTGCAAAACAAAATACATTCCTTCCCTGCTTTTGCCCCTTCTCCTCCTCCCTTCTGCTGAGAGCTTTTAGCCCTGATTTGTGTAACTTCCTTACATCCTGGCTTACAACATCATTGTGCAATTGTTAAAATGACTATTATCAAAAAGAGAAAGGATAACAAGTGTTGGCAAAGAAGTGAAGAAAAGAGAACTCTTTCACAGTGTTGATGGGGATATAAATTGGTACCACCATTTTGGAAAACAATACCAAGGTTCCTCAAAAAATTTGAAACAGAACTACCATATGATCTACCAATTCCCCTTCTGAGTATATATTCAAAGGAAATGGAATCATTATCTCAACAAGGTTGCACTCCATGTTCACTGCCATGCTATTCATAACAGTGAAGATATGGCAACAACTAAAGTGTCCATCAATGGATGAATGGATAAAGAAAATGTGGTGTCTATATACAATGGAACATTATTGAGCTTTAAAAAAGGATCTCCTGTCATTAGTGACAACATAAATGAACCCAGAAGATATTACATAAAGCAAAATAAGCCAGACACTGAAAGACGAATACTGCATGATCTCACTTATCTGTGGTCAAACCCACAGAAGCAGAAAGTAGAATGGTAGTTGCCGGGGACTGGGGATGGAGGTCATGGGGAATGGGGAGATACTGGTCAAAGGATACAAAGTTTCAATTACATAAGACAGATAAGTTCTAGAGATTTAGTGTACAGTGTGGTGACTATAGTAACAGTACTGTATTGTATACTTGATATTTACTAAGATCGTAAGTATATTTACCATACAAAAAGAAAATGGTAATTATGTGAGATAATGAATATGTCAATTAGCTTGATTGTGGTGATCTATTCATAAAATATAAACATCAATTTGTATACCTTAAAATGTACAATTCCTATTTGTCAATTATACCTCAATAAAGCTGAAAAAAAGAAAAGGAAAAAATTATACAAGCATACAATAATGAATTAAATAAAGATAAAGTTAATTGTAGTACAGGTTTCACAAACCCTAAACTATTAGAGACTATTAAGGAATGACAACTAAAACTCCTGTACAAAATGACAGTGTGACTATGAATCACAGATAACAAAAGATTCTAAAAGCAGTTTATATTGAGTTTGGAGATGTATGAGTCTCTCCCTGGGACAGAAGACCAAAAAGAGTCTGCATCATTTATCTGCAGTAGCCAGGAGTAGACCAGAAGGAAGAAATAGGCAGTCACCAAAGTGGGGAAGGAGACCACTAGATATGAAGAAATATCCTGCATCCCACCACTGCCACCACCACTGCCACCATAGCAGCAGACCCTCCCCTCCCTCCTAGAGCCAGGAGCAAGACATTAAATGCTACTTCCTTAAAGGAATTCTTTGTTTGATCTGATGAGGACAAAATATACTGCAGTTCTATGCAAAAGTGCTCTCCAGTGAATGAACTAAATAATGACAAAGGGAATGTTGCAAAGATTTATTTATGAGAGAGAGAGAGAGAGAGAGAACACATGTGGGGGGAGGGAGGGGTAAGGGCAGGAGAGAAACTTCAAGAGACTCCCCTCAAGCCCAACCCATGAGATCACGACCCAGGTGGAAACCAGGAGTAGGACACTCAACCAACTGACCCACCCAGGCACCCCTGTGCATATTTTAAATGAGGAATTGCCATGCTAGGCTACTTTGCCTGTAAGTATGAAACTGATTCATACTCTTAAAATCACATATTATAATGAGTAGGGGAATCATGGAAAGAACTCATCTTGATTCACCTGCAAAATGGTACAAGGAAGAAAGCAGGCGAGTTTCACAGCACAGAGGTGAAGAAAAATACCTGGATAAGAACCATAATATTAGTAAACAATCAGTCCACAGGACACTGCAAGGCTATGAACTAACAGAAACCAGAAGAGACTGCAGTGAGCTCTCAGTCAGTAGCCTCAGTTTTGAAAGATGATCCAAAGACCTCCAAGAGGTGAGACCCGAAGCAGTTTATTTCAATAAAATGGAAAAAATAAGAGCAAGAGTAAAATTCTCTCTGTGAGGACTAGATGTAATTTTACCTTTATATGTCAGACATGATACTTAGTCCACAAATTTGTGAGTCCAAATTTTTTTTTTAATTTTTTAATAGGGTGCCTGGGTGGCTCAGTGGGTTAAAGCCTCTGCCTTCAGCTCAGGTCATGATCTCAGGGTCCTGGGATGGAGGCCTGCATCAGGCTCTCTGCTCAGCAGGGAGCCTGCTTCCTCCTTTCTCTCTGCCTGCCTCTGCCTACTTGTGATCTCTCTGTCAAATAAATAAAATCTTAAAAAAAAATTTTTTTTAATAGTCCAATTTCTAACCCTCCCTTTACTGATACTGGCTTGACCTTATTTATTTTAACAAATGAAAATATGACCTCAGTCCTTTCCAGTTTTCTCAAGGTATGAGAAATGGGGCAGTAGGGTGGGGAGGAGGGGTAGACACACGCCTTTTGTCATCGACTTTCCAGATGGTCCTTGTGATGTCTACAGACCTTCCCTCCCTCTTCCCATGGATTCAATAGCTCCTTTCTAAAAGCCCAGGCTCTTCCTGGTCTGTCTGACCAAATGCCCCTTGCAGCCTGAGGAACTGCAGAGGTCCTCAGAACCTAACTGTATTAGAAACCAAGAGGTACCTCCTGAGGAACTACCTCTCCAGAAATACTATCAGAAGAAAGATGACGGTCCTCTCTGCTCTCAGGAGCCAAAGGTTTCTCTCAGTCTCTTCAGAATCATTCCTTACCTGTCCCTAGAAAATTAAAATACTCCCATTCCCCTGAGGATTACTAAGTGCCTTCTAGGATCTTTTTGAAGGGATTATGTCATACATATACTATATATTGTTCAACATCACAGCAGGGTTCAGGCAGCATCCCACAGTCAAACACCTTCATATTTCTGCAGTGAAATATATTAATAGTTACTTTATGTGGATGAGTAAAAAGACAAATTGTCTCTCAGTGCACAAGTCAGCCTTGACCCAAACTTTGGGTTTCATGGACTTTTGATTTCATAATCACAGGAAAAGATTGTGAATCTGTTACTGAGTTTGAGTAATTAGATATGGGATGACTAACTGTGGTATAGTGCAATAGAAATTCAAAAGACAAAGGTGTTACTAAGAGCTCATAACATCTGTAAAGATTTCAGGCAGGAGAAAGCACTTGAATAAAGACTGGACAATCTATGGAAATAGGCAAAGATCAGAAAATAAAAAGCATCCCCATGTGAGGAATAAAAAGAACTCGATTAAACTAAATCATTTGAATAAAATAAAATGAAAACAATAAGAAACAGACCCTTAACCAAAGAGAATACACTGAGGATTACCAGAGGAGAGGTGGGAGGGGCAATGGGAACTAAGGAGGGAACTTGTGGTGAGCACCAGGTGATGAATATATGACACCATGCATTTGTCAAAACTCGAAGAGCTTTAGAGCACAG
Organism: Spilogale gracilis; assembly: GCA_004023965.1. NCBI lineage: Eukaryota > Metazoa > Chordata > Mammalia > Carnivora > Mephitidae > Spilogale > Spilogale gracilis. The sequence goes on along the minus strand of PITA01018871.1, from coordinate 28,942 downwards.
AGTCAAACTTAAAAGATGGAAAACTTGTAAAAATCATTCAAAAGGTGAGGAGAGTCAAGGAACGTGGAATGATAAAAGAACCTAACTGTATTAGAAATATGTGAAACATGGGGCGCCTGGGTGGCTCAGTTGTTTAAGCGACTGCCTTCTGCTCAGGTCATGATCCCGGAGACCCGGGATCGAGTCCCACATTGGGCTCCCTGCTCGGCAGGAAGCCTGCTTCTCCCTCTCTCATTCCCCTTACTTGTGTTCCCTCTCTGGCTGTGTTTCTCTCTGTCAAATAAATAAAATCTTTAAAAAAAAAAAAAAGAAAAAAGAAATATGTGAAACAACCTCATAGGAGGGGGTGAAGGGGAAAGGTGCTGACCTAAGTAATTTTGGAAATGAGTGGAATCTGTCAAGGAAAAACAAAAGGAACTCTAGTTGATAAAGTGTGCAATGGGTTAACAATTCTGAAATCATTTTACATGTATATTAGAACTAAACTATTAAGTAAATTCATGGCCGTTACGAGTCAGGTTTCTCACTACTAGAGTTAGAGATAAGCAAGAGGCAAAGGCTAGAATGATCACGTAGTAATAGATTAGAATTGGAGATAACAACATGAACTCATGTTTACCTTAAGATGTGTACAGATGGTTACATATAGAAATACTTACAGGTATGTGCCTATGTACTAGTTAGTATATACACATACAATTCTCTGCTGTCAGCTAAGAGGGCCTAAAGGCAATAACCCTCCAGTAGCCATGAGCATACCTACTGCCAGCTCTGGGCTTCTAATACCATTCCCTGATGAAAGGAATCAGGATCCCTTGGAAAGTTGGCTGATTCTAGAACCAGGGCAGGAAATATGCAAGATAAGTCTGGAGCATCTTGCAGTCCCAGAAGGTAGGGAAGTGGAAATATGTCAAGATGACACAGAAAACATGCATTAGAACTCTCAATGGCTGAAGCTGGAAGGATTTCAGCAATTAAATAATGTAGATTATATCCTAAAATAGCAAATAGATATTCATGAATCCATACTAATGTAAATGGATCATTGAATAAATAAATGGGAGAGAACAGGCAACTAACCTAGGCAGAAGAATTCCAAACAACTTGTGTAGATACTTTGCACTCAAGGGGTTATCCTTAAGTGTGACTGCACAGTGATTCCCTTTCAAAGAATAAAGTGCAAAAAGGAGGAAAAAAGTAATATTACCTCAACCAGGTGATCAAGGTATGATTTATCAACAGTGAAAAGTCATACTGTTAGTATATATCCTTTATACAATGTGCTAAGAATAATACTTCACTGTCTTCCTACTAAAAACTAATAACGCCTGTCTAATTGTGAGAAAAACAACAGACAAATTCCAGTTGAGAGACATTCTACAAAATACTTGACCAGTATTCCCCAAAACTCTCAAGATCATCAAAAATAAGAAAAACCTGGGGCATCTGGGTGTCTCAGTCAGTGACTGTCTGACTCTTTGATTTCAGCTCAGATCATGATCTCAGGGTTGTAAGATGAAGCCCCACTTGGGGGTCCCTGCTGAGCATGGAGCCTACTTAAGATTCTTTCTTTCACTCTTCCTCCGTCACTGCCCCCACTCTTCCTTCCTCTCTCTAAAATAAGTAAGTCTTTTTTTTTTTTTTTTTTTTTTTTAAGATTTTATTTATTCGACAGAGAGAAACACAGCCAGAGAGGGAACACAAGCAGGGGGAGTGAGAGAGGGAGAAGCAGGCTTCCCGCCGAGCGGGGAGCCCGATGTGGGACTCGATCCCAGGTCTCCAGGATCATGACCTGAGCCGAAGGCAGTCGCTCAACCAACTGAGCCACCCAGGCGCCCCTAAAATAAGTAAGTCTTTAAAAAAAAAAAAGGAACGTCTGAGGAAACCATGACAGCCAAAACAAGCTTAAGGACACAGGACAACTAAACATAATGGCATCCTGGATGAAAACCTGGAACAGAAGGAGGACATTAGGTAAAAACTGAGGAAATCTGAATGAAGTACGGACTTTAGTTAATAATAAAGTATTGACATTGGCATTTTGAGTGTAATAAATGTACTAGATTTATGTAAGATGCTGATAATAGGGAAACTATGCACTTATGCAATTCTCTGCCGTAACTTCATAATTTTACTGTGTCTAAACTATTCTAAAAGTAGGTTTATTTTTCAAAAGAGCACCATTCATGCGCAATCCCAGATTTCAAGGCTTGTGTCACATTGCTCTTCTCATTATTGTCACCCATGGTCTTTGGCTATATACCCATATTCAGAGTACTTTATCCTCTGTCCTTCATTCCAACACTCTTCATCACTGAGGCTCTTCCACATTCATGTGCACGTTCTGTCCAACACCATGCCTAACACTTCATCCATCTGTTCAATTCCAATAACCATCATACGCTTTCTGTATCAGCCACTCACTTCTACAGCCATATAGTACTACCTCTACACTTTTAATTGCTGACCAAACTACAGGCCCCACTATTCTCATTCACCTCCTTCTTCTAGAGTCATAGAATCCCCTGACTTTAGCTCGAGAGTCACCTAGGATAGAGTATACTTCCCTGATTTCCTTCTGCTACATGTGACCCATATGACTAAATTTTGGCCAGTGATGTATCACTTTCATTACAGGTCCTTTAATGGAGAGAACAGTTCCTTCTCTTATTCTCTTCCTTCTTCATACTGACTGAAATGTATACTAATGGCTGGAGTTCCAACAAACATTTTGGCTCATGAGGTGACTATGGGAATAGAAGCCACATATGGCAGAGCTGGGAGACAAAATCCTTAGGCCTCTGATACTAGAGTAAACCAACCCAACTTTGACTGCCTACCTCTGGAACATTATATAAGAAAAAACTTCTATCTTAACTGTTTTTAGGTTTTCATCAATCCCAGTTAAATTTACAAATCAGTTCACTTCTTTATCCCATCATTTTTCTTGGCAGTATAGCAGGATGGTTTAGAGTAAGAGCTTTGAAATCAAAGAAAGTTGGGGCGCCTGGGTGGCTCAGTTGGTTGAGCGGCTGCTTTCATGATCCTGGGGACCCGGGATCAAGTCCCACATCAGGATTCCTGCTCGGTGGGAAGCCTGCATCTCCCTCTCTCAGTCCCTCTGCTTGTGTTCCCTCTCTAGCTGTGTTTCTCTCTGTCAAATAAATAAAATCTTAAAAAAAAAAAAAAAAGAAAGTTGGTCTGACACCCGTTTTAACAGCTAATAACTTCCTGATTTTGGTCAAAATTTATGTAAATGGTATAAGCATCAATTTCCTTATCTGTAGCTACCTCATTGTATCTATCTTGTAGGGATATTGTTAGGATATTATTGCATGAGGCATATAAGGAGCTTAGTAAGCACCACTGTCCTTTGAGAGTCTTGGTCTCAGCTCCCATAATGCATCACACCATCCAGTCTTGCTGGCATTCTCAACATCCTCCCTGCCTCTTCCTTGCAAATCGCCACCTTGGTCGGTGCAAGTCTACTCCATGCCCACATAATTATGGGCCTAACAAAATTAGACAGATTGGGACCACTACAAATGTATGGTCTCCAGCCTCAACGGGGCTCTGCTAGAGGCTGGGAAATACCTGAAATCTGTGTCTGTCCCTAAATACATCTATTTCCCATAGTTGATGCAACTTTTCACTCTTCAAGTCATTCTACAACAAACATGATTGATGCTGCTTTTTCAAAAGAAAAAGAGGGTGCCTGGGTGGCTCAGTGGGTTAAAGCCTCTGCCTTCAGCTCAGGTCATGATCTCAGGGTCCTGGGATTGAGGTCCCCATGGGGCTCTCTGCTCAGCAGGGAGCCTGCTTCCTCCTCCCTCTCTGCCTACTTGTGATCTCTCTCTGTCAGATAAATAAAATCTTAAAAAAAAAAGAAAAAGAAAATTCCCTCAACCCATTTATCCCATCCCTTCTGCAAACATTACATACCTTCTCCGCCTAAAGTAGAGAGAACCATAAACTTTGCTCTCTTTTGAGCTAGGGATTTGCCACCTTTTCCTCCCCATTTAAATCTGAGTCTGTATTCTCTGTGCATATGTTCATATTTTTACCAGTTGCTACAAAGGGCTTTGAAAAACATTATTTCATTTTAAGCCACAGAACAATCTAGCAAGGAAAACTTGTGCTATTGTTTTCATTTTATAGATGAAGAAACAGAAGCTGAGAGAGGTTAACTGGCTGATCCAAGGTCACCTAGTATCTAACATTCATGCCTCATGGCTTTAAATTCAGCCCGGTTTCCACCCCACCCCACTGTTTCTTTGGGCCCTGCTAGTCATCCCATCCATGGTCAGTCTAGATGAAACTCTCCCCTCAGAAGCTCTCTCACATCCATCTTCCTTTCCAGGCACATATGCTGGCTCTTCTCCACTCATCCTCAATCAACCAATTTAGCTCTGCTGTTAGTGCCTAAGCCGCCACCTTACTCCACCCCACCCTACCAGAAGACTTGTAAGGTACTGCTTAGATCAAACCTCACCTCTCTCAAAAACCGTTGAATGCTCTCAATTTCCTAGGGTATCAAGCCCAGATGCCACAGCCACGTGCCTCCAAGGTCTGAGCCTGCCTCCTCTACTGGTCTCATCTCTCTGTGTCAACTGCAGGAAGCCTTGCTCTACTCTCATCTATTGGCCATTCCCTCAACTTTCCTTTCCCTAGACATTGATTTGTTATTTCTTTTCACTTACAACACCGTGCCCAGTAACCCTCGACCCACTTCAAAGTTCTGTACATCTTAAACACACAAGTTCTAATTCCTTCATAGAACCTCCCCTGCTTTCTAAGTGACAGAACTTTCACTCATGTCGCACCTAGCTGCCTGTTACATAAATTCCCCAATCAGTCTATGTCCCCAACTATGTCTAAGACATCTTTGTATCACTATAGTATCTAGCAAGGCTGTGAATATACTAAGGGTGCAACAAATGTGTAAAATGCTTCAGTTAAATGAATATTCAGGATTAAACCACCTACCCATGGAAACACACACAGTTAGATTTCAAAATGAAAGACATACATACATCCACACTGCCACAAATTTACTATAACACACACACACACAAACACGCTTTCCATAGTCTTTAAAAATTTAACAGAAAAAGAACTTAACAGAAGAGATAATTGAGGAAACATAAACTCATCATTTTATAATTTAGCTAACAATGTAGTCCACTCAATTAAGAATTCAACTCAGTTAAGGCTATAAACTGGCAATGTCTCATAGATATTTAAAATTTTGCATTCATATTTATTTACAGTACAGACATAGGTTTTCAAGGATTCGTAGAACTTCATGTCATAAACCAGATTTTGTAACAGGTTTCTTTGTTAGGTAAGCAAACCCAAAGGCAATAAAGTCTTGAAAAGTGGGTGAAACCCCAACAGAAACTCTATGTGACCCACAGAGCCCTTTAACAACACCCACTACACCATCTCATTTTATCGCAGGCTGGATGTGAAGAGCCAAAACAGGAAAACAAGTTTAGGAACCCTGAGACCCTCAGAGAAATAAATTATGACTGTTGTTCTTTTAGCTCTTCTTTCTTCTTTCTTTCTCTTTCTCTCTTTCTTCCTTTTTCTTTCTTGTTCTTTTTTTTTTTTTTTGAGAAAAATAGATACTGATATTTCCCCGATTTATCAGCTCTTGTCTTCTCATAATAAGCAAGTGAAATTGTAAAGGTCACTTAAAGGCAAATAATCTTCTAACTCTGGTAAGTGTGAGAGAAAAGGACATGGTACAGATTAAATGCCTGGTGTGACACATTGAACTACAGGAATTTACAGTGAGGAAAAACTCAGGCTCTGATGGACAATGCTATCACTATGTGTTACATAACTGAGACCCATAAGTACGAATGGCTTAAAGTCATAGAGGCATAAGCAGTCTTTAAAAATCGAGTATAAATATGACGAGAAAGAAAAGCAATAAGGAAAAATTGAGAAATGTCCAAATATCATATTTCTGGGACAAAAATCTATTGAACAATAGTTTTGGTTTGCCAACAAGAAAATGTGAGAACAAGAGAATTTTAAGAAACCAGTAGCTGTGAAAAAACAAAAGTGGGCAAAACGAATTTCAGGTCTTCATTATATAATTTATAGGTTTGAAAAAAAGAAATTCAGGCTATTAATTCATAATTCTGGGAAACATTTTCCCACGCAGTGCATCTATATCAACTATTAAATAGGCTCTCTCTTTCTCTCTTTACTAAGAGTCCCTTATATAACCACACAGTTCCTGGAGAATTTCTGTGCCACCATTTTCCTCCAGTTGCTTCACAAATGACACTAACTCATCCCTGGAAACTGTGTACAGTGGGAGGTCTGAAATCATTTATGACTTAAGGGTACCTGCATTGTGCTAATGATATGAACATTTATATATCTAACTAATACATATTTGATAAGATGATCCTTTAAGCCATGACAATATGAGAAAGTGACATTATAATACAACAGACAACAGAGTTTCTCCACTGAACTAGAGCATTTCTTCCATTGACAAATTTCACCTCTTTCCAGGAATATCCAAAGTAAACTGCAAAATAGGAATAGCACAGTGCTCCTTAAGCCACAGAACAAATCCTCTAGTTTTCAAAATATTAAATTAACCTTAGTGTCAAGTGCATCAATCTACTAACCAAAAGAATTATTACTTTTAAACAGTATATACAACAAAAGTGTTGTAGGGAAGTCTTATGAGCAAAACTGGGAGTGGCTACACAAGAGATCCATTAAAAATTATTGTTAGTGATGTTAAATGACAACTTACCAAAAATTCACTTAATTTTCGCCAGTGTTAGCTCTTTAGAATGGGAATTTAACTTGAGAGTAAATACAGTGTCTTCTGAATGTAATCGATAAGCAACAAAGCCAAAACTCCCAGGTAGAGATTTTCAGAGCTGGCAGAAGGAATCTATAGTAGGGCATGGATCTCTGTCCACGGTCAAAATATCTGATGATATTTTTCATGTATACTGGACTTCTTTGAAAAGTACTATACTGTCTCATACCCTCCTTTCACCATAACAAAATATATTAAATAAAACCTTTAGATTAGGTTAAAAGCAGCTGAAAACTACCTGATTTAGGCTCTAATTAGACTCTGTTAACTGGGAGCTTTGGGCTCTCAAAAATCAGAAACCCCAATAACTTATCATAAAAATACAAGCTCTTGGTTTTGAAAAATATACAAAATGCACTTCACACGGATAAAGCTCTTGATTGTCAAGGAAATTAAGATACCAGTCTCATTCATATATTCATGTTGTGCTTGTATCTCAGTGATCTTTGTTTTTGCAGATTCCATTTTTCACAGTTTTGGGCAGTCTCTGGCCTTTGGTGTAAGCACGGTACCAAAAATGGAGAAAGAGCAGCAGAAAAATGCACCCATAACTCATGATGATGTACAGAAAGACTGGAAACTGGTATTTGCAATCTTCCATGAAAAAGAACTGGCCTATGTGGATGGTGACAATAATGAATTGCACCTAAAAGATGAAAGAATGAAAAATATTATTCAGACAAGCAGTCACAAATGAGCAATCATGTTTTTGTTTTTTTTTTTAAGATTTTATTTATTTATTTGACAGGGAGAAACAGAGCTAGAGAGGAAACACAAGCAGGGGGAGTGAGAGAGGGAGGAGCAGGCTTCCCGCTGAGCAGGGAGCCCGATGTGGGACTCGATCCCGGGTCTGCAGGATCATAACCTGAGCCGAAAGCAGTCGCTTAACCAACTAAGCCACCCAGGCGCCCCAAGAGCAATCGTTTAATGCATTCTTTGGCTGCTTATGCTTAAACACTCTGCAACCACATCTAGGCTACTGTTGGGTTAGGGGCTTTAAATCTCGCCTCCATGGGTGTGAGAGTGGGTGGGACAGTGTCAAAATCCACCCAAAATGGGAATGGGGAACCACCACTACTCAGTCCTGCCCAACTGTACAATTCCAGTGTCCCTATGTAAATGGCCCCGGAGCAGGGCAGGGCAGCAGCCCCTTCGTACCCAGAGAAAGAACCGTCAGAGCAGGTTTTCTTGGCAAGTCTCTGTCTTGAGTCCTTGACTTGATGAAATACACATGGGGCCACTTTCTTATGGCCACATTTTCTAGAAGAGTTTCGATTTCAAATATTCTGTCTTGTTAGATGAGGTACTTCAATTTTGGGGAAACATAATCATTCTACTTCAAGCCCTAGCAATTTTGTAGGATCCAAAGCACCCCTAAGTCCTGATATCTGCCACTCGTCACCCACAGTGATATCAGGTTAAAAATATATCCTGCCGGGGCGGCCTGGGTGGCTCAGTTGGTTAAGCGACTGTCTTTGGCTCAGGACATGATCCCAGGAACCTGGGATCAAGCCCCGCATAGGGCTCCCTGCTCGGCGGGAGGCCGGCTTCTCCCTCTCTCACTCCCACTGCTTGTGTCCCCCCTCTGGCTGTGTTTCTATCAAATAAATAAAATCTTAAAAAAAAAAAAAAAAAAATATATATATATATATATATATATATCCTGCCAATGGCAGCAGAGACTCTAGAAGGAGTAAAACAGTATTGATGACACTCCTCATGATGTCCGAGGGCTCTTTGTTCCAGAACATTCTACACAGTCTTAAGAGGAACACTTCGCAGGCTTGATGTCCATATTTTTTGCGTATCTTTCTTCTCCTGACTAAAAGGCAACATGTGCACTCTGGCAGTGTTAGACAAGTAAAACCCATAAATTAAAAAAAAAAGTTACCTGTAATATTCCAGTTATAATCGTAGTTAAGCTTTTCACAGTTCTTTTATGATCATCTTCAACTTTCCCTGCATTATCTTAAGAAATGTCCATGACATTCCTCTGCAGTAGCTACCCTTATTTCTCTCATTTTGCAGACACAAAGATGACACCTTTGGAAGCCTCGGTGACAACTTCAATGTCTGATGCAGGTATGTTTGTATATAACCAGCACATTCGAGATAATAATATCTGTTCTTTCTTCTATTTTAGTATTTTGCCACATTAATAAGAAGTTATTTAGAACATTTAAGAGTAGGTAAGTGGGGAAAAAAGCCCAATACAAAATTGTCTATGCAGTACAATGCAAATCATGCAACAGGTATACACATACATGTGGAATTAGGCTTATTGTTCTCTCTTTGCTTACTTAGATATTCTAATTTCTCAGCAATGAGCATATATTACTTTGCAATCAGAAAAAATAGTTAAAAGCAACTGTACATAATTTTCTTGATTTCATAATATCACAAAGTAGGAATGAAAATAATTTATTTCACTATTTCCTTACAATTGGTTCTTTAGAGTACTGTCAATTTTGTCAATATATACAATATACTGTCTCTCTACCTCTTTCATCTGTACGTATGTTTAGAGGCAGATATGCAGGAAGACTCATAAAGCCCTCAAAGTTACCATCTCTCCCTCAAAGTCACTTAGATCTAGAATATGGAATGTCTTTCTTTTTCTTTTTCTTTTTATTAATTTTTATTTTTTCCATAACCCAGCCACCCTGTCCATCCCCATACCCCCAGCAACCCTCAGTTTGTTTGCTGAGATTAAGAGTCTCTTACGGTTTGTCTCCCTCCTTGGTCCCACCTTGTTTCATTTTTTCCCTCCCTACCCCACATGACCCCCTGCCCTGTGTCTCAAATTCCTCATATCAGAGAGATCACATGATAATTGTCTCTCTCTGAATGACTTATTTCGCTAAGGATAATACCCTCCAGTTCCAGCCATGTTGTTACAAATGGCAGGATTTCATTCTTTTTGATAGCTGCATAGTATTCCATTGTGTATCTAGACCACATCTTCTTTATCCATTCATCTGTTGATGGACATCTGGGTTCTTCCCATAGTTTAGCTATTGTGGACATTGCTGCTATAATCATTCAGGTGCACATGCCCATTTGGATCACTACATTTGTATATTTAGGGTAAATACCCAGTAGTGCGATTGCTGGGTTGTAGGGTGGCTCTATTTTCAACTTTTTGAGGAATCTCCATACTGTTTTCCAGAGTGGCTGTACCAGCTTGCATTAGAATATGAAATTTTTAAAAGGCTTTTTATTAATAATATTCTTTTTTTAAAAGATTTTATTTATTTTTTGACAGAGAGAGATCACAAGTAGGCAGAGAGGCAGGCAGAGAGAGAGGAGGAAGCAGGCTCCCTGCCAAGCAGAGAGCCTGATGTGGGCCTGGATCCCAGGACGCTGAGATCGTGACCTGAGCCGAAGGCATTAACCCACTGAGCCACCCAGGTGCCCTAGAATAAGAATTTTTTAACTTGTAATTTAATATTATGCCTGCTGCAATTCAAATAACTTTGAGATTATCTTGATCATACATTTATTTAAGATTTTATTTGACAGAGAGAGACACAGCGCAAGAGGGAACACAAGCAGGGGAAGTGAGAGAGGGAGAAGCAGGCTTCCTACTGGGCAGGGAGTCCGATGCTGGGCTTGATCCCGGGACTTTGGGATCATGACCTGAGTCGAAGGCAGACGCTTAACCAACTGAGCCACCCAGGTGCCCCATAGATATATTTATTTTATATAAAAGCATAAAATAGTATAAAGATGGCCTAAAGATACACATTCTGGTTGAACTGTCTGAGCCTCTTGGCTATCAAATATATTTTGTTTTCAATACAGTTCTTGACAAAAGTTTAAATACACGGAAAGGATAATGATGGAATGCAATATAGGGGCCACACACTCTATATTCTTACTGCTTTATAACTTTAATTCTTTAGTTAGTATTCTGATTCATAGGGAAGAGAAATGACTCTAGTTTTATATCTGATTTTAAAGAAAATTAATTACTCACAAGCTGTAATGATGTCAAATATTTTTTCCACCACAGATACTTCTGGAACGCTGGTCCCAAGGCAGATAGCCCATAGTAAGAATACATGACTACATGTACAGCTGTATTTAGAAAGGCATGGAATGTTCCCAAACCACCTGGAAAATAAAATTATTGTAAAATGGGAGCAATGTTCCTTAAAATGAGATTCCATTTTTGTCCAAACTCAGATTTTAGAATAATTATTTCTTGAATTTTAGTGAAAAGAAAAACATATACAACATCCTGTTGTTAAACCACTACCAAATTAGAGGGTGCCAGATAACATTGTCATTCAGTAAAATATAAGATGTAAATCTTCAAGAATAAATGAGAATGCCTTTATTTTTTTGTTATATCTTAACCCTAAGATGGTGTTTTGATTTAGGTTCACTTTAACAAACTAAGTTGAGTTTTTTATTTTTTAATGGTATATGCTTAAGAATTATTTTTTTAATGGAATATGCTTAATAATAGTAATCAAATTCATTTTTTAGTGAGGGTTGATATATATAAAGTATACAAGTGCACTAGTCTTAAGGGATGATTATGTACACAGATATACACCCACATAACCATCCACTAAAGTCAAGATATAGGACATTTCCAACATCACATACGGTTCCTATGTCCCGCTTCCAAGAATATACCCCTCTCAACGTAAACTTTATGCTGACTTCTATCATCAACTATTAGCTTTGCCTGATATTAAACTTCATATAAACAGAATTATACAGGATGATCTTTTGGGCATACTTTCTTTCAACCAGCATAATGTTTTTAAGACTTGTCCATGTTGCTGTGCTCTCTTACTATTGTGTAGTATTATAGTATTACACTGTGTGAATGCATCACAATCCATTCTCTTGTGCTACAAAACTCTGGCAGTAAAACTACTCGCTTTCATTAGTAGGCTATGCTAAGTTTGCTTTAATTATTTAAAAACAATTATTGTTTTTCCAGAACATTTATTAATTAAGTCATCTTCGTTTACTGCTTCCACTTGATTATTAACAATTGTGTTTTCCTATCTTCACTTTCCTCTTCTAACCACTACACCTCCTACTGATCACATTCAATTTAAAGTAGAAGCAAAGAACGCTGGGGGAACAGAAGCAAAGAACATTTCAATTGTCTTTACCTGGACCTGTAGTACAGTGGAAAGAGTAACAAGGTGACTAGCCAATAGCAGGGGAAAAAAAACAAACAGGCTTCCTTAGCGTCCTAAGAGGCACAATCTAGAAGAAGCTGCATTCTTTACGTATAGCCTGATTCAGCTTAGTGATGTTGATCTGCGATTTAAATTTTTCTCCAAAATATTCTACTTTCTTTATTCTAGTATTCTTTAATTCCAGAAATAAAGTGAAACCTCAATGTGGAACAATTATGTTAGAAAAGGGAACAAATTCATAAACACTATGTATTACAGAAAGTTTAAAGCAAAATTAAAATTGTTACATAGTAGAAACTACATTTTAATCATCATTCATAATTGCAGAAATTCCAGATATTTCTAGATACTACCATTGCTAAAGGTACTCCTTTGAAATAACGTGTTATAAATAATTATTTTTGATCAATTTAAATGTTTTCCCAATGCCACGTTTATGCTGTACTGTGCTTCATAAACTTTCTCTTTCTAAGCAGAATAAAACTGCAGCCAATCTTTTAATTATCATAAATTTCAAGTCAGAAGAAACTGAATTAATGTAACCTATTAACAACTATCCACTTTTTATTATTTAGATCTGGATTAGTCTTCTTCCCAAAAGAAACTCGAATAAATAAATTATGGTGGTCTGAAAACACCTTTTCTAGGGTGATTAAAAATCTGGTATTTGTTTATTTCTGACAGTTTTAGGAGTCAAGCTGCTCAACAGGGGCATAAGCCAAATACCTCTCATATCCATTTGTGTCTTGTGATTATATAAACACACAGGAAACAAACTACATCAAAGCCTTTTTCCAACCAAACTTTCATTATTTAAATGTGCTAGAGTGAGGATCCTATGGACAGGAATTTAACAAAGCAAAAGTGTAGCTACCAGGGTTTAGTAAGGATTACTAATCAAAATCAGCTATCAAATAAAATTAACTTGTTGATTTTGTCTAGTTATGATTATTCTCTCAGTTAAGTTAGTAAGTTTGTTCATAGAATAGTCACATTTAAATTAGCAATGTTTTTTACATCTTCTTTGGAAGGCTTTCCTAATAAAGTATTTTCTAAACCTGCTTTCTTCTTTACAACAATAGTTTTGCAAAGCTAACATCTTAGAATGAATGGCAATTAGTACCATCTCGTTTTATTCCTTTTTAGAAAAATAAAGGAATCACCTGGGTAACTGCCACAATTCTTTTCTTTGGAAGGGAGTATTGCATAATGAATATAAAAACCTGCCAGAGAAACATTCCCATCATATTCCAAAGAAAAGTTAGAATGCTTTTTATGCCAGAGAATTGTACAACAGGCAAACAGGAAATTAAATACTAGATCGAGATCAGCTCTGTTCAAGTTTTTGAAAGAACAGTATAAAGTGGACAGTTTCATTCTAGAAATGAAAGTCAATACCAGACCACATTTCTGGAAATATCCCAGTTCTTATTGCTGTACTTGTCACTAGATATTAGGTGTCCAAGTATTTTCTAGATTCCACATGCAAGACTGAACAGAAATGCCAACTCACTGAACATAGAAGAAAGCATTTACATTTTGTAAAGCAGAAGGGGACTAAGCTGTGGACAATGAACCCACTAAAAAAGTGTCTGATGTCCATAAACAGGATAACATTAAAAAACCAAAGAATTTCGGGGCGCCTGGGTGGCTCAGTTGGTTGAGCGACTGCCTTCGGTTCAGGTCATGATCGCGGAGACCCGGGATCAAGTCCCACATCGGGCTCCCTGCTCGGTGGGAAGTCTGCTTCTCCCTTTCTCACTCCCCCTGCTTGTGTTCCCTCTCTGGCTGAGTTTCTCTCTGTCAAATAAATAAAATCTTAAAAAAAAAAAAAACAAAGAATTTCATGTTTAAATTTTCATTATTGAAAGCAATGCTTGCTTGAAAATGAAAGCCAGACTATCAATGGGCTCAAAGATAAACATTAGAAAAGTGCTCACTCTATTCTTTAAATAAAGTTCATTTCTCCCATTATAGAACTTACAGCTATTCAATATAGAAAAATTAGAAAATACAGAGAAGGATAAAAATGGAGAGAGAAAGCATTTTTTGTGTTAGTCCCTCTAAATCACTGTATTTTGGGGTAATGCCTCCCAATCTTTTTCCTATTTATATTTATTTCTCAGTGTTGTGATGTAATATTCTGGTCTCAGAGAAGAAATCTGAATAAATAAATTATAAGGGTGTGAAAGAACTTTTTCTAGCATACTTTAAAATAGAATAGACACCTATTTCTGATAATTTTGGAGTCAAACTGCTCAAAATAGAAGACAAGCTAAATGTCTCTTGGCATTATTTGCATTTCACAATTATATATACACAAGAATTAATAACCATTTTATTAATGGATGGCTGGGTATTTTCCCATTTTTGGCCAACACAAGATGTTAATGAATATCACTATACAGAGAATTGATGTGCATGTGAGAGAAGACGAAAACATATAAAGAGAAGTAAAATAATGGAGATTAAACAATATGGCTATCCTTGATTTGTAAAATGGACACAGATGAGACTATCATAATGTGAGTTACATGTTTACATCAACATACATTATCAGGAAAAACAGCAGCATTTACTTTTTAAAAATACGACATAACAAATGCCAATTTGGGGAAAGGAAACACCTCATATACTGGAAAATCTGATGACCACAGGCCATGGTAGGGACAGTCCTTTTGGCTTCTCTAGGTTCTGGTACCTCTTTTATGCCAATCGCTCATTTATGCCCTCTCATGCTTTGAGGCCTGAAGATTTTCCCCATGCCTAGAGACTCAAACAAGTGTTCCCCAATTGTGATTTCTCTTTTTCATCCTACAAAGTCAGAATGCCTAATAGAAAGAAACTACTCATAGAAATTTTAAGGCTGCAGATCTACTTAAAGACTTCTTAAATTTAGGAAACTTGCATAAATAAATCTCCCAACCAACATCTGCTAATAAGTACATGTCCTTGGGGACATCATTTATTTAACACTTTATGATAGGGTAAAATTACTTAACCTGTTTTTTCCGATTCTAGATGTTCAGAGGCATAAAACCAAAACCAAATGAACAAAAGAGGCTGTTTGCCAAGCAGCAAACTTGTGATTTAAACAAGTTTCAACTTCAAACAATAGCAAAACAATATCCTTCACCACAATTTGACACATCTTCAAAGAGTTGGTAGGGGATGAGGTGTATATCAGTTATTGGAATTTTGAATGCACAGAAGACTGGAACTTGAGATAAACATTTTAACTTCCTGGAATCATATAAGGAATAGATATCTAATTATATTTCTATAAAAGAGAATAACATTTTAACTTCCTGGAATCATAGAAGGAATAGATATCTAATTATATTTCTATAAAACTAAGGTTTCTACCACATTATTTGTTTACTGTTTATTTATTTACTGATATTTACTAGAACTAGATGGGAAAAGAGTAAAATCCAAACAAAACAACTAAAGGATTATGGGTAAAAAACTGTACCCAAAAGTCATGTGTATCTGAAGAATAGAGGGTGGGGGAAGGATCTAGGTTAAAGTCTTACATTTATGTTTCAGGTAATAATGAAAGTCACAAGTTTGAGCCAAGTAATCCTTTGATGTTTCTTCTAAATCACACTTACGGCAGAATTTGTGTTTACAACATACGGAAATGTAATCGTTTATAGCACATGATCCCCACTCTCCCTTGGCTACCTGCAGCAAATTTGACTCCAAACCACCAGGTCCATGGCATGATGGTATGATGGAAGACATGCAGGAAAGTCACTTGGCTATTTTTCTTACGAAGAACAAAAAAGATCTGAAATAATTTTAAAAAAAATCAAGTTCATAGAAAATCATGCAATGACTGATCTACTGAATTTATCTAAAAAACACTCGCAAAGTACAAACTATTTCACATCATAATTTGCATTGAAAGGGCTGCTTTAGAGAATGCTCAAAGGAGCAGCTGATTCTCCAAGGGGCAGCTGAAAAGCTAATTAGTATGATGGAATTTAGGTATGATGACTAGTCATGGGAGAATCAATAAAAAGGTGTTAAAGAAAATGTATGCAGATTTGAAAATCAAAAATGCAAAGTGAAGAACATAGCCAAATACCATTGAAAGAAATGTTACTGGTAGTATAACATCCATGTGAATTTTGAAGTATATGGGAAAGCACAGAGTCTCAAATAGAAATTATTCTATATTGTTCTCTAAGACCTCCTACTAATTTAGATAAGGGATTAAGCAAACTGAAAAGAGGACTTGAGACAGAGCAAAAGTTAGCATATTATTATTAAAGAACGATGAAAAGGGAAGAACTCGAGGGGATTTGGAGAAATAGGATGGGGGGCGGGGGGAAATGGCCTAGGAAAAAGGAGAAAGATAACAAAGGCACCATCCAGACTGAATGTATCCATGGTTTGCAGAAACAAAGAAGAAAACACAAAGGCTTCTGCAGGGGGAGATTTTTTTCAAGAAAAAATTCAAAAGCAGAATGAAGTGTTCAAAAAATATTCAAAATTCAGAATACCAATAATGAGTCAGACTTCTAAATATAGGACCAAGCAGAGCACCACAAACAAAAGTATCCATAAGAGTATTTGAGAAATGTAGTTTAGGGAAGGACATAAAGGTAGCAATAGTTTCCTTATGGAACGTGGAAATAAATGAGAGCATGCAAAGCAGAAACAATAAAGCCAAAATGCATTTGTTTATGCACATGGAAGATGGCAGCATGATGCGATGAAGAAGTCCCAAACCAACTCTCTGGAGTCCCAGTCCCAAGCAGTAGTGGCATTCCTCTGGATGAGTTACTTACCTTCCTGGCTTCAATTTATTTTCAGATTGAGGGCTCTGGCCCAAATCAGTGGTTTACAATGCTGGCTGCATATTACAATGTCCAAGCTGCTTTATAAAAATAGTCATGCCTCATCTCTAACTATAGGCCACCTGGCACCAAATCTCTGGAAATGGGGTCCAGGTTTGAGGGGTTCATCTAATGCAGTTAATGCTCCTGCACCATGATGGCTGGGAACCACTGACTATGGCAGGGGTCTCCCAAGTGTGGACCCTAGAGCAACAGCAATAACATCACCTGAGAACTTCTAAGAAATTCAACTTCTTGAGCCCAACACACTGAATCAGAAACTCTAGGGTTGGGGTCCATGCATCTGTGTATTTAGGTCATTCTAAGGCAAGCCCAAGTTTGAGAACCACTGTATTCTCTGCTCACTAAAGTCCTTTCCAATTCTAACATTATGTGATCCGCACAGAAGGTGAAGCATGGTGAGATTTGCTACAAGAAATAAGTGTTCTGGGGCACCTGGGTGGCTCAGTTGGTTGGGCAACTGCCTTTGGCTTGGGTCATGATCCCGGAGACCCAGGATGGAGTCCCACATCAGGCTCCCTGCTTGGCGGGAAGCCTGCTTCTCCCTCTCGCACTCCCCCTGCTTGTGTTCCCTCTCTGGCTGTGTTTCTGTCAAATAAATAAAATCTTGAAAAAAGAAAAAAAGAAATAAGTGTTCTGTCACTAACCTCTACCTCTGAAACTAGTCATATATGTTAATTAAATGAATTTAAATTTAAAAAGAAGAATTTTTTTAAAAGAAAAATATGTATTCTCTAATATGTAATTGTAATATGTATCCTGAAGAGAGAAGACACTGGTCTTAGACCCAGAACTGGTTCCAGATAACAGAGCTCTACATGCCCCAAATATATGATAAATATCCAGCTTTCCTTGGCTACTGTTAAAACAGAAGTACACTGCTTTCTCCTCTCATCAAGGATCCTAATCCATGGCACTTGCTTCTTCCAGAGGCAAGTCACCCAAATTCAGAGTTGATCCTCAAGAGGATGTTAAAGTGGAAAAGAGAAGATCTAGTAAGCATAAACTTAAGAAAGGCATCTGGAGATCATTTTGATATTACCAAAATTACTGATATCCCAGGGACAATATCCTCATGTAAGTTTATGAATTTTGAAGCATTTATCTTCTTAGAGGAATATGGATGACATAGTGCTTTGCTTTACACTGAAAGACCCCAAGGTAAAATGTTCTCTGCTCTTTGCTGTATGAACTTGCTTCCCCAAACACCTGTCATCCACCTCCATAAAGATGAACAATACCCCCATAAAGATGAACAATTTTGTAGTGACAGTTACATGCTTATCTTAGTCAGGTGGTAGATACATAAGAAAACCTTTTGGAGTTTGCAAAAGACTGAAAAAAAAATGCTTATGCTATCTGTTCTCTAAAGTTACTGATAATAAAAAGTAAAAGATAATAGGAGGTTCTCTGGAAGTGGAGAGATAACCAGATTTATCAGACAACTGAACTCTAGCAGTTTATTGCTTCTACTGAAACATCAAACATTGACCAAATGTGGTGACCACATACTCACAGTATCTAACAGCTCAATAAATTTGGAGAAGTAATAAAGCCAGCAGGTGCGTGCCATCTGCAGAAACACACATAGATACAAATTTGTGTTATTTTTTTAGATGGAGGAAAATTTTATTTTTTAATTTTGGCAAAATACACATAGCCCAATTTTCCATCTTAGTCATGACTAAGTATTCAGTTTGGTGGCATTTAGTATATTGACATTGTTGTGCCACCACCACCACCACCCATGTGTAGAACTCTTCTCATCTTGCAAAAGTGAGACTCTGTGCCTATTAAACAATAACTCTTAATCTTCCTTCCCCACCAGCCCCTGACAACTACCGTTTTCCTTTCTGTCCCTGAATCTGACTACTCCAAATACCTCATGTAATAGAATCATACAGCATTTGTCGTTTTGTGTCTGGATGATTTCACTTAGCATATGTCCTCAAGGCTCATTCATGCTACAGCACATGTAAGAATTTCCTTCCTTGCTAAGGCTGGCTAATATTCCATCGTATACATATGCCACATTTTCTTTGCCTATTCATCTGTCCATGGACATTTGGGTTGCCTCCACTTTCTGGCTATTATGAATAATGCTGCTATGAATGTAGGGGTACAAATATCTCTGAGTCCCTATTTTCAATTTTTCTAGGTATACACCCAGATGGAATTACCAGATCATAGGGTAATTCTACTTTTAATTTTTTGAGGAACCAGATATGAAGTTATTTTTAAACCCAGGAAGTTATAAAAGAAAAGCACCAATTTTCATTTAACAGAAAACTATGCCCCTGACTTTGGTTCTTTCTGATAATTTTTACCTTTTTTTCTCTCAGCCCATGTAATTTGATAATTGGGTCATTTACTTCTTTTGAGTTCACATTAGGTGTCAAAACAAAAACAAAAACAAAACAAGACAGAGTTTAAAAAGTTTTAACATTTGGGTTACAAGTTTTTCCAAAGAAAAACTTACCCTCAATGCTGAAGGTGACTGTGAGTAGTCAACAATTTCACATTGAAATGAATAACCTGTACCCCAGCCAGACATCACAAACTGTAAGAGAGCACATGTATATGAAAAAAGGAAGGACCTGTTCAACAGCTGCAACAATGGTACTTTTGATTGTGTCTCTTTACCCCAATCTCAGCTGACTTAGCCTTCAGTGCCGAGGAAAAGGCAGGCTAGAACAACAATTATAAACTGAGAACTCTTTTGATAAAGCAACAGGAATTTTAAAAATCATACTGTTATGTATTACTTACATCAACTGTGTTCTGACTCAGCTGTCCATTTCTTAGGATGATTATTCTAATACAGTGGAGAATAAAACACTGGGAGTGTTTTGCTTAGCTAGCAAATACTGTAGGTATATGCCAGTATATGTACATATAGGTATATTTATATATGCCCACGAATATGTTTGTGTACTCTGAAGGGAAAAACAGAGTCTGAAAACAGTCTTTCTGGCAATTTCTAATCTTTTGAATCAGTCAAGAAATAAATGGGCAAAACAAAATTCTTTACTGTACTAATAGTGGCTGCCACACCGGGCCTTCCTGTCCTTCGCTAATGTGGGTACTGTGAAGTGGTAGTCTATGGCTCTTAAAATCAAGATTGATCAAACACAAAACTCAGAGATTAGTTCAGTTTGGATTCACATGACAAGTAAGAGACAAAAATGTTAACAATAAGAGTGCAATCTGGCATGCCTTAATTCCAGCACACCCACAAAATGACCTTAGACTAGTGTGAGAAGAAAGAGCCTATTGTTTTTATCCAAACCTTAATTCAAAGATTACATTGACATTCTTTCAGCATGATGCTGGGAAGTTCTTTTAAAACTGTATCTCATTCAAATAAAAACTTCAAAAATATAAAATAAAAAATGAGACAGTATCTGAAAATGAAAAACTAAGGGCTCTAGTTTTCATTTAATGTACATATTAAATGGTTAGCTTTAACTGAGTGTTCTGACAATATGATCAGCTCTTCTCTGACATCCTATTCTCACATGTGCCAACATCTTCCCTGGAATGCTTTCTTTCTCAGTATAATGCTTACATAATTTTCTGCCATTAGTGCACATTTTAAATTTCTATTTTTAATTACTATTAAAGTTAAAATGAAAACCATAAATTAATTTTTAAAAGCAAAAATTTATGGGGTTTATCAGCATGATATTTTCATAGTGAAAAACAAAAAGAAGCAAGAGAGAAAGAACAACTGTCTAGACTGTGGCATTCAAAATCATACCATCCTTTCCTGATATTAGATCCTAGCTTGATTCACAAGATATTCAATCCCAATATTAACTTGATAAGTGATGAAATATTAAAAAAGACTCTCTTAAGGGCACCTGGGTGGCTCAGTGGGTTAAAGCCTCTGCCTTCGGCTCAGGTCATGATCTCAGGGTCCTGGGATCCAGGCTCACATCAGGCTCTCTGCTCAGCAGGGAGCCTGCTTCCTCCTCTCTCTCTGCCTGCCTCTCTGCCTGTTTGTGATCTCTCTCTGTGTCAAATAAATAAATAAATAAAATATTTTTTTTAAAAAAGACTCTCAAGATTCAGAAACGTATGAGACATGTTTTATGGATAAAAAAAAAATGACTTACAAAAAGAAGTCAATGAATATTTCTCAAAGGAACAAGGGAATGTGGTAGGAGAATAGCTAATTCTACAAAATCCTGACTTGTCAGTGACTGTCATATTCTCTCCCAGTCAGACTCTGACTGCTGCAAGTAAAACCGAGTCCACTTACTTAACTGGGATGACTGGTTCTCCCCTTTACCTTATCCCAAATAAGGACTGAGCTCAAGAAGAGAAGCTCTGTGAGGTCTTCAGAGTCACTCTCTATTAATGTCTGACTGGTGCCAAGTAACTAGCACATTCAAAGCCATGGCTATTCAATAAGGCCCGAGGGTTCCTTTAGTATGATGTGCTTCCTTTTCATCTTGCTCATATTTTCCCTAACATCCATAAGGAGAAGTGTTTCCTCTGTATCTCTAATGCAATTGTGCTCTACATAATAAACCATGTGATGTGTTCAGTGTCCTGGAGATGACATGCTGACCGGCTGCCAAAACTCTTTGTTTAAAGAGAGAGTGGAAACTAGTGTTTTCCTGATATTAAGTTTAAGAACATTTTAATAGTCTAAGAAGCTTCTGATATTTCTATATTTCAGGCTATCAAGAAGAACAAGCAATAATTTCTATTTGGCAGGTAATAAACCCCAACATTGGCATATTAGTAACTCTAGTATGAGTGATTAATGAGAGACAGAAACTGCCAAATTCAGATATTTTCAAAACTTCTTTTACATTGTATTTGCTAAAATAGGAACCCAAACTTACAGGCTATAATTAAAATCCTTCCTGAGAAACATATTTGGGGACATTATGCTGTATGACATAGTTAGACACAGAGTATAAAGGGACATGAGAAACAATTTGGTTTAATCCTAACTCTATAAAATGGGAGAACTAAGGCCCAGAGGGGTTAAGTTACTTGCTCAAAACTCAGGCAGCTGGTTAGTAGCACAACTGGTACTAATTAAACCCTGGTCTCCTGCCTTCTACGTCTGCACTTAACATGGTCTTAGAGGCGATCTCCTCTCTGTCATAACTTGGTAAACGCATGTATTTTTTTCTGCTTCCCACCTTTATAACTCCTTCCCTTTCAGTTACTCATAATCCAGAAGGGACAGTAAGATAGCTTATAGTTAATTTTGGTAATCAAATAGAAGAAATAGAAGGTAGCAAGCTAAGTCCAGACTTGAGGGGGCCGGTGAGACATGAGGCTACAGCAGACATAAGGGGATTCAATCAGGTGGATCTGCGGCAGGAATCAAGTTGGGGGGATGCATGTGGAGAGGTCATAGTGTCAAGAGGGGCCAGAGGGACCATGGTGGGCCATCAAGAATTCCAGTTATGAGGAAGCACAAGCTGTGCCACAAAGAAATAAATAAGGAGTAGAAGGTGAGGAAGCCAGCCAGTATTGAAAAAGAAGCAAGGAATCTCAGAAAAGCAGGTAAGTGAGGCTGGATGAAGGTTGTTAACAGTACAGTGGATGAGAAAGAATCCATGACTCTACTCTTGGGTCCTAGAAGATCCCCATCTCTCTTACTGACAATTAAAAGACAGGATGGCTCCCTTACCTACTGCTTTGTATGAGCCTAAATTCTCTGTCCCTTCAAGGCCCAGCTAAACCAAACCTAAACAGTTTACCATCTTATAGCTCATCCAAGGTTCCTACCATGGTGATAATAACTCATCGCAGAGTCAAGATGAGCTCCCAGTGTTAGACAGACCTGGACTCAAATGTCAGTCCTCCAATAACCAGCTATGTTACTTTGAGTAAGTTACTTAATTTCTCCATCTATGAGTTTCCTTAAAACTAACACTCACAGATTATTCAATCATCTACTAAGATTAACTGTGTGCAAGTTTCTGGACTTAACATTAATTTTTCTCACTACTTGTGAGGCAGACTATACTGAGATCCTCTAAATAGTTCAATATCAGATCCATACATAACAATTTATTGGCAAAAATTTAAGCTAAATTTCTGAAATTCCTTTAATCTCAGAGTTACCATTATAATCATAACAAAAAACATAATGACAGTAAAACAGAAAGAGTCAGGAAAAATTCTCCCATAGGAATACTGAAGACACTTGCCTCATAACACATATACACAGAAAAGAGAACTATGGAAAAATTGTATGTAATCATCGCTTTCTTGAGTTCAAAGGGCTTTCGATTCTCCATGAGCTTTGGTCCTAGAGAAGTGACAAAATAGATATAGAGTCCCAGGATGATGGTTTGTGGCAGAGGTGAGGACATGAGGAACCAGTCTTCAACTCTTGGATCTAAAAACAAAAAGTAAGTGCAAATCCATTTAGCCAAGAAAAACTGACGGCAACCAGCATTTCTTAAAGCAAGCCCCTAGATCCTAATGTTGATAGCAGAGTATTCCGTCAATGATCTACTGTCTTTGGGAAGGATAAAGGGAAATCACCAGGGAGAGTGACGGGGCTAGGAAGAGTGGGGCTGTTCTCACCACAGGCCTCAAGGGGCAAAGGGAGGTAGTGGTTGCAGAACCCAGGAATCTCCTGGCAAAGAGCTATGAACTTCAGTGGAGGGACTGGGCCAGCACAAGGCAATTCTGGAAGTGGCTGGGGAATCACTGCCTCAATACCAGCCCCCGCTCTCTCGCTCCAATCTCCTGGGACTCTCCAGTGGCTGAATCCAATCAGAAACTAGAGGGTAGGGGAGCAAGCCCATGGTTACAGTCTATACTGGTCATTCCCCAGGGTCGTACAGGGTGCAGAATGGATCTGGGAAACAGAAGATATCCAGCAAATTTCCACCATTTATAACCCCTAGTAACATTTTAGAGTTTCTCTATCCAGATACTATTTTGTATACAAAACTATGTCTGTTTGGGGTGCCTGGGTGGCTCAGTTGGTTAAGCGACTGCCTTCAGCTTAGGTCATGATCCCGGAGACCCGGGATCGAGTCCCACATCGGGCTCCCTGCTCAGCAGGAAACCTGCTTCTCCCTCTCTCATTCCCCTTGCTTGTGTTCCCTCTCTGGCTGTGTCTCTCTCTGTCAAATGAATAAAATCTTTAAAAAAAAAATGTCTGTTTGCTTTTTCTTAAGTTTCTTCTTTCTCCCAAAGAAACTAGGACATTTCATATAATCATGGAATTGAAAAGGACCATAGCATCATCTACCGAAAGTAAGGGTTCCAGGTGTCCAAAATAGGCTAATCAATGTGAGCATAAAACAAGAAGAAACAAAACAAAACAGAAAAGTGTATTAGGCTCACAACCATGCAAAAAGAAATTCACCTGGTCACTGCTCATTCCAGGCCAGGAGAATTGTATCAATTAAAAAATTGCAACTCAGGATAAAATGTGATGTGGAAATGAAAAGTACAGAACAGGGTATATGGTCAATAATGCTGCATTAATACTGTATGGTGACACTTATCATGGTCAGTGCTGAGTAATGTATATCTTTGCTGAATCAATATCTTGTACCCCTAAAACCAATATAACATTGTATGTTAATTATTCTTCAACAATGAATTTTTTAAAAGTATTTGAGAAAAAAAAATATATGCCAAATAAACAAGGGACCTGTAAATATAACAGGTATTCCTGAACAGAAGTAAAATAGAAAAGAAATACAGAAAAATATTCAAATAAATCACAGTATTTTTTCTGAAAAATGAAAATCAAAATTAAATCTTTATACCAAAGCACTTATCATGCATCCAGAAGTAAATACTAACAAAAAAGAAATCTAGCTGTATGTAGGTAAAATTTTTACATTGCAAAAATAAATAAAAATTCTACAGGCATGATGAAAGAATCAACAAATCTCAAAATGGAAAGATGTCAAATTTATCCCAGAAGTCTCTTAAGACCACCAGACCACAAGGATCCATGTGTACAGACTTATAGAAAAACTGATGTAATCTAAGCATTCTTAATATATTTAGAATGTTGTTCAAGTAGAAAAGGCAAAAAGTCAAAATTGTTATTAATATTTCTAACATGGGCTATTATTATAGGGTAAATCATTTGAGTAATTACTTCAATGCCTCAAATATAAAAGGTAACCAAACTAGCAGCTAAAACTACTCATAGGAGATGAGTAGGAAAATATGAATACTGGTTGAATCCTTGAAGATGATATTTTATTTTGGTATGATTATAACATTATGGCTATGTCTTAACGTTTGAAAATATTTTTTAAAGGATTTATTTATTTATTTATTTGAGAGAGAGCGAGAGCATGGGCGAGTATGAGCAGGAGAGGCAGAGAGAGAGAATCTGAAGCAGACTCCGTCCTGAGCGTGCAGAGTCCTACAAGTCTTGATCTCATGAGCCTGAGATAAGAACTTGAGTCGAAACCAATAGTCAGATGCCCAACCAACCATGCCACCCCTAAAAATATTGTTAAAATAAAGAATGACACAATAAAAAAAATAAGGTGTGATCAATTCTATAATCTTAAGTAGTTCAGGTGTAATTTTACTATAAATTGCCTCCTGAAACCAGAGTATTACAAAAGAAGGTAAGTATGGACAGGTTTCTAAGTATATCTGACTGAAAACTGAGTCTCGACTAACCTTAGGTTGCTAAACACCATCACTCTTGTGGACTGGAAAAGAGGGTTGGGAGGAACATAACCCTTGCTCTTTTCAACCACTAATGATGTAGCCAATTACCAAAACACTTTGAATACCCTTTCAAGTCTGACTTCCTACCCGGTGCAAAAATTTCTTCAACAGACTTCGTGGCTGAGGACTCACTTGGCCTCAATTTTATTGCTGCAAAGTTCATATCTGATACTTGGATACATGAAGACATGGCTTTAGCTATTAAAGGTGATGTAGTCTATATTCAGATGGGTTTCCATCAAAAATACCAAGAGATGCCCTGTTTTGAAAAAATAAATTAAAAAGCCAAAATTCAGCTCTAAAACAGATCCCAAGATATTTAGGAATTTAATACATGATGAAGGAAGACTCATAAACAAGCAGGGAAAGGAGAGATTATTCAGCAAATGTAACAGGAAAAATGAATACTTGGAAGAAAAACGAATATGTTCCCTACTTCATATCCTACGCAAGCTTGGCCCAATCTATACAATGGAAGTAAGACATTTAAAATATGCCCACAGAAAAAGTAGGATGAGGCTAATGCAAATGTTAAACAAGCAAACTGTTTTTCTGCAGGATTTCTTAGTGCTTCATGTTCATTGTAAATTGCAGCATGAGAATGGTGGTATGCAACATTTCTCAAACTTATCTGGCCATTCCTCAAACTGATATTGTATAGAATACCACTTAACACCTTGTGGACTGAACACTGTGGAACACAGTTTGGGAAACGCTCTCTGCTGAAATAAATCTTTAAATTAAGCCATTAAAAATTAGATAGTAATTTAAAAATAGGTAGTGACAGGGGATTATAAGCACACTTATGATGAGCAATGAGTAACATACAGAATTGAGTCACTATACTGAACACATGACACTAATATAACATTGTATGTTAATTATACTGGAATTAAAATTTTCAAAAGCAGGTAGTGATGAAGATAAATAGGATCTGATCATTTTCAGATATAGTAAGGAGGCAAAAAACAAAATTTTGTAAATGGTTAAATACAGGGAGTGAGAAACAGGTGGAAATTAAGGAAAAACTGATTTTTGTATTGATAATTGTACCATCACTGAGACTAGGAATGCAGGATATGGAACAAGACTGGTCAGGAAGAGACGGCTTATGTTTTCAAATATCTTACACTTTGGCCTAACTCTAAAACATGTCTATGGAGACCTCTATAGGCACCTGGAGATTTGAATCTAGAAGTAGGAGAGAGATCTGGGCCAGAGATGGACTATTTGAGATCTTTATCTGAAAGGTGAACAACAGAGCCAGAGCCATGAAAGTGGCTTAGGAAAGTGGGTAGAGTAAGGAGAGTAACTTAGTGTTCAAGTCAGACGTTTGAGGGCTCAATCTTTTTTTTTTTTTTTAATATTTTATTTATTTGACAGAGAGAAACACAGCCAGAGAGGGAACACAAGCAGGGGGACTGAGAGAGGGAGAAGCAGGCCTCCCGCAGAGGAGGGAGCCCGACATGGGACTCGATCCCGGCTCTCCGGGATCACGACCCGAGCCGAAGGCAGTCGCCCAACCAACTGAGCCACCCAGGCATCCCGAGGGCTCAATCTTTGTAGGAGGGATGGTAGATGGGAAAACTGTTAAAAGCAGAAAACAAAAAACAAAACAAACAAACAAACAACAACAACAACAACAACAACAAAAGGAGTGGCCAGAGAGATAGAGGGAAGGAAAACCACAGAAGTGAGCTATTCTGAGGTTAAGGGAAGAGTAAATCTTTGGAAGGAGTCAAAGGATAAAATGAACCAGAGAGAGAAAGTTAAAATGTAGTCTGAAAAGTGACACTGGCTTTAACAAAAGGAAGTCACTGATGCTCTTAGCAGGAACAATTTTAGTAAAGTATCCTGCACAAGATAGAAATTCAGCAAAAGTTTGCTGACAGATATTCATAAAAACACAAAGTTCTCAAAATAAAAAATTTTCCCCTATTAAGATTGTCACAGCTTGAAATCAGAACAAGTTTTGAAATCAGCTATCCAGGTACACAGCACTGAAATCTTTTACTGCTTCTATTAGTTACCCTTCTTCCCTTCCGCAAGTTCCTCAGGACATCTGGGTGCCTCGTGCAGTTTCAACAGCCACACAGAGCGCTAGCTAGCCATGGGCCCATAACCCACTAGGGAAGTCACAGTAAATAAAAGTTGTCACACAAATGGGGACTAAGGGACAGAATCAGAACTGCTCCAATTTTGTCAAATTTCTTCTATTAGTGGGTAATCTGAAGTCTGAATATAGGAACATCATAAGCCATATGAGTATGTCTCATTTTTACCTCCAGTGAAATAAGGGCTTTCATCCAGTACCAATGAAGATCACTGGCAGGATGTTAATTAACATGGTCACCTTTGGATGGTAATAGTATGGATTATTTAAATTTCTTCTTTTCCTCTTTAAGCAACTTAAAATGTTTCTGTTCTTAGTAGACATTATAGGTATGATTGAAACCTAGGGTTTTTTGTGTCATAAAGGAATTCCTAAATTAAATATATATTTTATTTGGGAGCCTGGGTGGCTCAGTGGGTTAAAGCCTCTGCCTCCGGCTCAAGTCATGATCTCAGGATCCTGGGATCGAGGCCTGCATTGGGCTCTCTGCTCAGCAGGGAACCTGCTTCCTTCTCTCTCTCTCTACCTACCTATATGACTACTTGTGCTCACTCTCTGTGTCAAATAAATAAATAAAATTTTTTAAAAAAGATATATTTTTTTTTATATGTCTTTCTTTTTTTTTTTTTTTTTTTTCACTGATAAAGGTAAGTATATAATCAAATTCAGTATACTCTAATTATACATGGTAATGTATTAACCACTTAATTCTAGTAATATGCTAAAAGACAAGAGTATGGAAAATAACTATAGTTACAATCCTTTGTTAATGAATATATAATACAAGAAGTAAGTTGTGACATCAAAAATATGAAAAGAGGCAAGTAAAAGAATAAATTTTTTTTTTTTTTTATCAGTTGGTTGTACCAGTTTAACTGGTTTTATTTTTTTATTTTATTTATTTTTTTTTATTTTTTTTTTTATTGTTACTAAATTTTTTTTTCCCAGTGTTTCAAGATTCATTCCCCATTCCCCACACCCAGTGCTCCCCGCTTTAGGTGTCCCCAGTACCCACCACCAGGCTCTCCCATCCTTCCACCCCCCTCCCTCCAAGTCCCTCAGTTTGTTTCTGTGTTCAAAGTCTCTGTTGTTTAGTTTCCCTCCCTAGATTACCCTAGTTCCCATTTGCTTTCCTTCTGCCACTGTCCTCCAGTTTGCCCCTCATGCACCGCAAGTAAGTGAGACCATGCGATACTTGACTTTCTCTTCTTGGCTTATTTCACTCAGCATAATCTCTTCC